>OZ026823.1:8640807-8758807 GCA_964023185.1 Macaria liturata | reverse complement strand
ATAACTTGCAAATAAGTTCAGTAAATTCGGTGTAAAACCAACTGAAGCAAATTTTTTTAATAACACATCGTTGTCCACCCTGTCGAATGCCTTTTTGAAATCAAAATATGCAGCATCCACCTGCTTTCTGTTGTCCATCACAGAAACTGCATAATCAACAAAATTTATGTGATTGGTTACGGTAGATTTACCAGCTCTAAAACCGTGTTGGACTTCAGAAAGCTGTGTCTGAATTTGGTGTGTTATATGCCGATTCAAAATCGATTCAAAAACCTTCCCGAATGCTGAAAGAACCGCTATCGGTCTATAATTACCTACCAGAGAAGCGTCCCCACCTTTAGGTATAGGGGTAACGCGTGACATCTTCCAAATATCAGGATACACACATGATTTTAGGGCTAAGTTAAATAAAAATATAAGTGGAACCATAAATACCGAGATGCAATCTTTAAGAATAAATGGAGGAATAGCATCTGGTCCCGGAGACGAATGAGACTTCAAGCGACGAATAGCTACAGCCACATCTGCAGGTACTACACTATCTATAGCTATACGGTGCGAACAGAGCGACGTTGCAGCGTCCCGCTCAGCTTCTAGTGCGGATAGTTTAGGTTTATGCGGTAGAAACACTGAACTAAAATACTTTGCGAAAGCATTCGCCGCGCCTACTTCAGTAACAGTGTGCCCTTCAAATACGTATTCTTTGACTGACTGTCTACTAGTTTGTTGTTCCTTAACAAAGGTCCAAAACGCTTTCGGATTTAACTTAATACTAGCTTCTGTCCGCCTAATATAGCTATAGTAAGCCAAATCTATGAGCTCCTTCGCTTTAAGGCGATAGTATTTATATAATTCACGGTTCACTTCTAAATTAAATTGCTTATACTTTTTTAAATTAAAATATTTGCTTTTTAAAGTACTAATAATATCTGAGGTAAACCAAGTTGGATACTGATAAATAGAGTTTAAGTGGCTTTTGCCTTTCTTTGGTACATGCCGATCGATGCAAGAATTAATATTTTTATAAAACAGCTCGGTAGCTTCATTTATATCGGATATTTGAAGTAGTTCATCCCAACAAAGTAGATTTAAGTCTTCATATAATGATGCAAAATCTGCCTTACGAAAATTCCAATCAACTAGTGAGTGTGGTGGGTCGGGCGGGGCGAGCGCGCGCAGCATTATGCCCACAGCAGTTATGGCCCACTGCTGGGCATACGCCTCTCTTCTTGTACACCACTCGTCTCGGTCCTGCGCTATTGAATCCAGGTGCTCCTGCGGTTTTGTTTAATGTCGTCACGTCACATTGGTGGGCGACCTCAAAAATGGAAATAAAAAATAAATTAGTAAAGTAGTAACTTTCTAGTGTCATATCAGTTTCCACATATTTTTGGCTCCGTCCTAGGAGCTTATTATTGACCTAACTTGGTGACTCTTAGATTACCATAAACTGCCAACACCTACAAATTTTAGTTAACTGTTTTACTGCGAAATGTATGAATAAGCGAAAAATATGGAGACAAATGAACTACTTACTTATAAACTACAAAAAAAAAAAAATTGCACTATCGAAATTCTTTGCAAAACATATGGTCCCGGCCGGCAGGATTTGAACCTGCGTATTTCTGCTACCGTCAAAACCGTAGGTACCGTCAAAGTTTAAGTTAAACAACCATATTGCGAGTTTAGAACTTCACAAAATAACTCATATGGTATTGGGTCTAAGTCTGTTGTATAAAAAACTCTATGAGTGTATTTTTTTCTACTAGATAAATTTTCAATGTATATTCCGGAAAGATTGACCCAGAAAAAAAACGAATTTAACTATGACTATTTCCAGAATAAGACCACAGAACCCGTAGGAACTCCGATGTACCCAAAAGATGAATAACTTACGTCATACGGAATGCTTGCAATATTGTGCATTTAATTAATTTTCGAGGATAAACAGTATTCGGTCTAGATTTTGAATAGTTATTGTTTTAGCAGTGCGCGAGATTGGGAGCTTTACTTCGCGACTTCACTTGCCTTTATCTTGCTTAAGTATTGTTTGTTCAGTTTAAGTTAGGTAAATGTAGATTCAGTTTTCAGTTTGAAAACAAATATTTCTTATAAGTAAAAGGGATCAAAAAAATTACATGTAAATAACTAATATGCAAATAAATACAGGCAACGAGACAGGGGACCATGCTTAGTCCAATTTCTAAGGATATCTACATAAAATCGATACCTGCCGTTGTATAAAATATCCTGAGAATGGTGAAGATATGAATGTGTGAATTAACCTTTATGTAGAAATCATGTGCATGTTTATTATTTTTATTTCTCACCGAAAATGTGTAGACCTGCTACGGCGTAGCATATTTCGTAGCAGCCACCAACAACACGTCTCCTACAACTTTATAAATGGCTCGAGGCAACAAGACATTATGTTGTGGTATTATTTTTTACTTAATATACTAGAAACAACTGAACATTATGTAGTTTTAATTAAAACGCTACTATACTGGGAAATATCCAAACATTAAATTTTAAAAACATAACCTCAGAATCAAGTTTATATTGGTAGATAAAAATATACAAATGAAGAGTTTAGTAACAAATATAGGTAAAATAAGAACCTACTGAAACCCCATTTTTTTTCTACATCAGTAAATCTTGACTTAGCAGCTTATTGTGAAGAAGGCTTTTAAACACCGTTTCGCTTGTTGAACTAAGCTCGATTATCCGGATTCAGACGCCTACCTGCTAGTCGAGCGGACGTGAAAGTGGGAATTGGAACTGAACATTTCAGGGATTTTATAGATTTTTAGGGTTTGGTTTTGGTACCTATAGAGTTACAAAGATAGAACACGATATAAAAACAAATAGGAATAAATTTAAACAGCTAAACAAACGAAGTCTCTTAATTACTGTTAATTAAATCACATTCTCAGATAAACGACTTGATTGGAAGAATATTTTGCAGTATTATTCTGGACGTATACAATACGTCTTAGCCTTTAAATGTTAAATTTCGGAATGTCACTGCAACTAAAATAGATACGAGTATGATATTATTATCTTACAGATACATTTATTGGAATCACAGAAGCGTCTCGCATCTTACAATACAATGGTGCTTAGCAACTGGCAGGCTGTAGCAAACGTAATCTATACTAATATTATAAAGCTGAAGAGTTTGTTTGTTTGTTTGTTTGAACGCGCTAATCTCAGGAACTACTGGTGCGAATTGAAAAAATATTTTTGTGTTGGATAGACTATTTATCGAGAAAAGCTTTAGGCTATATAACATCACGCTGCAACTAATATGAGTGAAGAAACAATGGAAAATGTGAAAAAACGGGGAAAATTATTCATCTTTGAGGGCTTCCGTTGCGTGTGCTTCAAGATATCATAAAAATATGTATGAAAGAATTATTTCTCTTGAAATGATCTAACAAAATGTCTGCAACAGTATATTCACTATAACCGTTATAGAACCGCTTTTATGGTAATAACTATTTCATGCGGACGAAGTCGCTGGTACAGCTAGTCCTAGAATATATACCGTCAGGAATATTGATAAGCTTTCCGCCACTTATTCAAACCCTGAATGTTTAGTTATTTTTTCATATATAATGTAAATATTATAGTATACCTGTATTTAATTTGTTTTATTTTTCTATAAAGACTCCACTGTTGGCAAGAGGTTTTATAGCATTGTGTCCAAAATATCGGTACTTGGCAAAAGTTTAGCCGAGAAAGGAAAATTAGACAAGTTTTTGTTGGTTTACATTATACGGGTCAGTGAATTGGGTCAAATTGTAATGTGATACAGCATCCGGGATTTTGTGAGAAAAGAGAGTTTAAGGAGAAAAAGTTGATAAATATTCAATTCTATGTAAGTAACTACAATATACACTTTTTGTATCGCATTGGTTAAATTTGTACTTGAGTTAATACTCAAGTACACATACTCAACTCAACTCTTAATAAAACTTTTCACAAAAAGTTTAAGTCAAATATGACAAATTGACAGGATCTTAATATACATTATGTAACCATAGAGTAATATAATATACCAGGAATAGAGAGCCATCTGGTGTGATTTTAGTGCCAATCAAATTGAAGCGCCCTCTGTATTTCTTGACCAAAAATTATTGTATATATACCTAGTCAGGTCATAAATTCTGTCACATGTTTAATATAAAATAATTGAAACAACTTTATTCTTTATGTAACCATTTATATACCAAAATGAACTTAACAAAACATAGATTCTTATGACAATAAAGTTTATTCAAAATGACCTCCGTGATTTTGAATACAGGCCTTCAATCTGCGCGGCCAGTCGTCTATCGCTGCACGAACTAGGTCCATGTCAATATCGGCGGCTGCCTTAATCAAGGATGTCTTGAGGGACTCCAAATTGGGACGAGGCTTTGAGCACGCCTTTTCCTCCAAGTGTTGCCATATCTTGTAATCTAACGGATTCAAATCTGGACTGGTGGAGGGCCAGTCTTCGTGCCGGATGAAGTCGATTTCACGCGCCGCCAGCCAGTCTTGTGTGCTCTTCGCTCTATGAGCTGGCGCCGAATCTTGTTGGAATACCCAGTGCTTGTTATTGAACATGATATGAGAAACAGGTTCCACAAGGTTCGTCAGGACTGTATTTTGATACACAACTGCATTAGTTTTTACACCTTTCTCACAAAAATGTACCTCTGTTAAGCCCCAATAAGAAACTCCCAACCATACCATGAGCGAGGATGGAAAATGACCTCGTTGGACACGCGGAATACGTTTGCTCGCTTCTTCACTACTGTGTGCGTACCTTATCATTTTGATTGTTGTAGCTCTCTTCTACGGTAAAAATTTTTTCATCCGAAAAAAGAATTTCCCGATATTTTTTTCCCGCGTACCGCTTCAACAAAGCGCGGCATCTCTTCAGTCTCAGGTCCATTAGACGAGCATTCAAACGATGTCCTGTTTTTCTTCGATATGCCCGAGGCCCTAAGTCTTCATTTAACACCCTTTTCACCGTGGTTCTGCTTAACCCCATCTGAAGGGCCAACAGTTTCTGCTTACGTTTGGGATTTCTTTGAATTCGCGCCTTCACAGCTTTTATCACTGCTGGAGTCCTAACAGACCGAGGGCGACCACTTCTTGATCTGTCATCTACACTAGAGTCTTCATTGTATCGTTTGATGGTACGATAAACGAATCTTTTGGTTGTATTCAAATTTTTCAGTATGTCAAAAATTTGAATTGGCGCGTAACCGCAACGATGCAATGCAATAACTGCAACACGGTCTTCTTTAAGCGTCCACTCCATATTTAAAAATGAGTAAAATTCTAAAAAGTATACATTTTTATTTTCATGAACAATTCGAAATTCGAATTCAATAAACTTTTTTGTGGTTAGCATTCTAAAAGAAAAGTTTTTACTGTGTGACAATACTTATGACCTGACTAGGTACATACCTACGTATACATCCTATAGCCTAAAATATAAATACAACACCTACCTACACCTTGGTCCTTACATTACTCCTTACTTTATATAATATGTTAGAAGTTAAAATAAAACGCAGAATATAAAATTTTACTATTTTGTAATATTTATGTCAGTAATATTAATTTTGATTTTGATTGTATCGTCACTACAACGTACGTAGTATTTTTCCGGCTAACATTGGACACCAACCGTATATTATCACATTAAAAGTACTGTAGCACACTAGTTATTGATATGAATATGAAGAAATCACAAAATAAAACACAAACAAATTCGCACAAGATCTTGGATTTTTCAACTGAAGTTTTAAAGAAATACTTCAATTCACTTGAGACTGACTTTTTTTTTCTTTATTGGCCTTAACTTTGTATGTTTTTTTTTTTTACTAAAGCGACATCTACTATTTTGTTTGCGGTCAAGAAATATAGATTAGCAGCACTGTATTTCTATATTTGCATTTTGTTCTAAGTGTCACCCCCCTGTATTTAATTTATGTAACCATTGTAATCCATCGCTGTTTAGTTATAAATTTTTTTTGGACTCTTACTTAAACATAGATTTTATGTTCAATAGCTGTCAGGTTATATTTTATTGAATAAATTATAATTATTTTTCATCTGTAATGAAATACTTGCAAATACATACCTACTAGAATAAATGAATTCGAATGTTATATTGAACATGTTAGAAACATAAAAAATAAATGACACAAATGTATCGAACATCAAATATACATCTTATTGTAAACACGAACGAATGTACTGATATAATGATATATATCAGCAATCCAGAAAACAATTAAAATAGCACAAAACCAATCTTATTGACAAGCCAAAGTTTCCAAAATTGTGTACACTCCAGCAGTAAATACAGTCTACTATCGTATGCAGGTTGTATCGGACGATGGTCGTGCATTTTACATGCGCCGCCACCGCAGCGACCTTCGGGCCTCGGATTCAAACCGAGGGACTGCCAAATTGAGGCGTTTAACTTGGGCCAGAATTGTACTTACTTACCTATGTTATAGTTACATACTATACAGGAAATAGAAGGTTAGGGTATTCTGGGTTACTGGTAGTTAACGTATAAACTTTTGAGAAAGGCTTACATATTATACTTAGGTAAGATTTTATTCTTAGCGTTTAGAGAAATTCGCAATATTCTGAACTAATATGATTCTGCTTAATTAACTGTATTTGAAATAGAAGTTGTTTGTTTATTAATAGTTACATCTGAGTAATTAATTAACATTGAACGTACACGCCAATATTTCGGTACAAATTGCAAGAAATTCTTTTGTATCTTCATTTAGGTATTCACAAAAAGTGGGATTAGGTTTAGGGCGCCTAGGTACTAAGTAGCATGCTCAGTAAGTTCTTATCCACAGATCCACAGATTTAAAATGAAAGAGAAGATCCTCAAGTGAAATACCTTCATAAATCAATGATATCATATACTCAGGCAGTTAGCAAGCGTGTTTTCTTTTAGCCTAAGCGTATGTATATTCAAACAAAAAATAAGACTGAAAATTTATTAAAAATAAAACTAAGAACAATAAAATAATCTCGAGAAAGATTATTTGACACATAATCTTTCTTAGTTTCTATAACAGTTACAAAATACGCTCGATACAATCACTTTTTTTAATGCTCATAAGTACTCAAATTCACTCAAAAAACTCACAAAACCTATCTTCTTTAATCCTCCCGACCTACGAAGCTCGTCCCTCCGCAAATTACCTCCGTCGTTAATCACGTTGTCGGCTTCTTTGTAAACATGTGTCCTAATACGTAACGAATAGTGTTTTGCGACGAAGGCTCTTGTGTGGATACGTAAGCTTTGGTACGACAGTCTCTTAAGTAGAGACTAAATAAGAAGACATATAAAAATTGTAAATATGTAGGAATCTTCATGTCTCACGCATATTAATTTGGTATATTAAATGGATCTTTTGTGCCTGTAACAAATTGACCTTGACTCGTAACATGATTCCCGAGGTCAATGGTCAATGACCTTTAAAAAAAAAACATTTTTTTAGCGTCCCGTAAAGTACACTCTAACCCAAATATATATTATCATTATTGTTAATTTTGAGTTTGTTGTTTTTTTTCACTAAAACAAATGGACTGATTGTAGTGCATATTATAGACAAGATGTAAGACTGATTTTTATACTATGACAGTCACTAAGCCATTGCAAAGGCGTCTACGATGGTTTGAAAACTTATTTTAAGCGAAATTTGGAAAAGAGATAATATATTAAAACAATACATAGGCTGTTAAAGTACTATAGTCGCTTAGCCGTTTCAGTGAACCCTCTCTCTTGAGTCGTATTTTTCATGACTGAGGGTCGTGACTTCCCTTGCAGAATTAATTCGTTAGTTAGTTAGTTTTCTTGGGCAGATACATCGTAGTGGGCGCCCAGCAGGTCCTTCCACGGTGAACCATACAGCCTTTAAAAACTAGAGTTGAGTACTGTAATATAAACTTACATTACGTACATAATACTACAGCATTTTTATATGTATATCACTTTGCTTCACTTACCTACTAACTCTGTTTTATAATACTCTACTCTGTACGATCCATATTAGTCAGGTGGTTGAGGTAGCTGCCAAACGTGGAGGTGGATAAATATGGCTCCCGTCTTGTTATCGCAGACACAGACCGCTAATGGATTGCCTGCACTTACTGACTAGGTTTAAGTCGAGTAATGTATTAGAAATACTATTTTTGTTCCCATTTTTTTTACAAAACTAATTACCCATGTTCAAAAGCATAGTAATGGTCCTTAAACATATTGAATTATCTAAATAATGTTATACGCGTGGCCTAAAATATCATTTGCCCTAATATTTTTATTGTCTGCCAATAGTATAAGTAATAGGAGTAAAAATCTGTTTATTTTTAAAAAGCAATAAATCATCATACTATCTCAATACACACATTCAAGTAGTTGCAAAATAAGATATCTTTAAATATTAATAAAACTAGAATACAAAATGCAGAAAAAAATCTCGTCATTTTGATGTTATCAATGACTAGCACAGCTCTCGTCGAGAACATTGTACCAAAAACATTATTCTTTTACCTGCCATTCAATAAAGGCACAGACCATTGTCTCGGAAAGCTTGCTAATGTTTTTATTTCATTTCGAGAGCCATTCAAGTTGTGAACAAACAGCATTTTTGTACTTTTCTACCTCGAATTTCGGCCACCTTTGTTTCAATCCCAGTTCACAAAATAAATTGTTTAAATTCCACCAAAATAATAAAGCTGGAAAAATGGCGAGGCTGTATAAAATTTGTGAAGGCAACAGGGGCCTTGAATTTTTGCTCAAATCTCTAGAGAACACAGAATATTCATCGGTTGTGCTGACCTCATTTACGACTTGAAAAGAAGTTTAAGGGCCACAAGCTGGCCTTATGAAGTGGCCACGAACTTACTTGATGAGGAAAGCTTGTGGGCGGAAAAAATGAGTAGGAAAATAAATAAGCAGCTTGGCTATTAGGTATTTACTGGGTTAAATAAAACAAATAAAATATTCTAAATATTCATCACAGTAAGCACATCGAACTCTTGATTTCCTTGCAAAAACAAATGATTTCTATACCTACTACAATATAATTTAATAGACAATTACATGAGTATCTCAATAACACATGAGTAGGTACAAAAACAGGTTCTTAAGCCCACAACCCACGGACACAGTGAACATCCATTTACAAACAAAATAAACCCCGACTTTTCCCTAATTTACACGCTAGACAATATTTGCGAAACCAAATCAAACAATGCTAGACGGCTAATATTTCAAAACAAACCCTCTCAATAAGATTAACGTGCTCGCCCGTCGCTGGAACCGCAGTCGACTCGGCTGCTTCGACATAAAACAAGAATGGGCTGGTCTAAATCAACCTTCTTGGAAACGCATGGATAGATAGATAGAAGATAGAAAATTCTTTATCTATATATAAAATATTTTATATGCAACACACGATAATAATTACAAAGAAAGAAGAAAAAAATAATACTTATACTAGTGCCACAAGTGGCGGTCTTATTGCTAAAAGCAATCTCTTCCAGGCAACCATTGGATGGAAAGGAATAAATAAGAGATAACAGAGGACGTGGTATACAATAAAAAGAAGAAAAGATTAGATTAAAAATATATACTACAAACCTACTTAATAAACTATACATATAAATCATACACCCTAATACATATAATAACAATATACCAAAAATAAAATAAATTAATACATATCGTTAATATATACTGATTAAGTATACACGATACACATACATAGATGATAGCAAAGGAACAACATAGATCTCACTGTAATGATGACAAATACCATATTTCATGGATCATTCTCGATTTCAAACAAATCTTGTAGGTATCACAGTCATGTACTTATCATTAATAATTTGGTTATAGTTTTTAATTGAAAAGTAAAGCATATGATCACTAGATCACCTGAGGCGACACTTACACAAGGGCCACTGCGGCGAGGCTCAAAGTGTAGAATACATATGTTGGAATAGAACTGGCTCTTAAACGGGTTTGCTAAATCACACCGGTAATTGCTTGGCGGCAGATTTTTACATTCAAGTGCGGTAAGCAGCCAGGCGGACTGTCTACCTAATGCTATTTATTTATTTATTTGACTGTTAATTTTTTTGATGAAAATGTTTCAGCTAAGCCTATCCTTTACTATACAATGTCAATTATCAGCGGTCCCAGGGTCCAAACTACCCTCCACAGAATTAGACCTTTTCTGCCTTTGAGAGTTTCAGGCCGGCGTTTCAGGACGTTATCCCATGATACGCTTGTTCTGTTTCAAAGAAGTTTGCAAGTACTAAGTATTGTTAGAGTTTAATTTTGAGGGTAATGTTTGTTCTTGTAGGATAATTAGGTAGCTCTACGCTTTATATTCAAAGGTTCTAGGAAAATTAGCAATACATTTCTACGTCCAAAGGTAGGTATTTATAATTTTTTTACATTTTGTCGGTATTCTGCGAGTATTTAAATGTTTTCATAGAAACAGCATTTTTTACACTGATTTCCAAATATTTAAGAACAAAATATCTATTACGATCGATGTGCCAACTAAAGACAACCCATCATGATTACGAAGCAGTAACTGTGTATAATACCTTTACGAATATTCAATTATCTTGAGGATTATTTATCTGATTATTAATTCAGACATCTAGACAACACAAGGCTTCCTGTCGAAGCCTAAGTAAAGTAGATAACTAGTAGGAAAGCTATGTATATAATAACTCATATACTTATGAGTACTTAGATAGGTACATAGCCTTCGTCTTGTATATCCTAAACGATCCTAATATACATATAGGTATATAGAGCACTATATAATTACTGTATTATAGTTCCCGTAAGGCATGATTTAATTTAGTTGTAATAACCGGCTAGCACTTACGTCAAAAATAACGTCGAAAAAAAAATTTGCTCGACAAATTTCGGAAATCTGAGGTTTCCATCATCAGGAGGACGAGTCAGTCAACTTGTCGAGCTAATTTTTCGACATAATTTTTGACGTAAGTGCTAGCCGGTTATTACAACTAAACTATATAATTACACTCAACTAATATTTTCATAATTAACCTTTTACCAATGAAGTTAAGTTTAATGTTGCGGCTAGTAGGGTAGGTTACTTAGGTACATATGTACAGACACAATCACTAAACCTTTTTTTTTTATAAAATACTCTTGGGAAATCAACACACCAAACTTTACCGCAAGAAAATAACTTTATACCTACCCTATGTTTTCTACCTACCTTGTCCAAACCTATGTAACCCGAATCTTAAATAAGAAGGTAGGTAGCTATATGAAAATAATAAACGGGCTAAAACTGAAAAACAAGCAGGTCCGGAGTATGCGCCACACTGCGTGGTGAATCGATCGAGCAACAGGTCCCGCGGCCTCGCTGGCTCACTTCTAACGTAGACCATATTATGTAGATACATGGACGTAAGTAGTCATTAGAGCATGTGGTTAAAATCTGGGGAATTAGAAGCAGAAGTGCTGCCGCTACGCGCAATGTCATCTTGCGTGGATTCACCATCCAATCTAACTAGTATCCTCTATGTATAGTACCTAAAGAACCGGTCCAAATAAACTGTTTTGTAACTGTTAAAGATAACAGTTTTGTCATAAATAAATGTCCTATCACGTCGACCCGTCAGCCTCCAGTCTTACCATTCTTCCATGGTGACTAGCAAAAGGACAATTTATATTTTGTTACCACAGAAATGGTAAATTTTATTGAACTATGTGATAAGTCTCTCAGAAGTTCTTTTACAAAATAAATAACATCTGTGTCATTTTGAGAATATTAAGTACCAAGGTAAATCAATCAATCAATCAGTTCTTTATTGACAAAAATATACACAAGACACAAAATGTTTCAAGTCTCTGGCTGATGGGTCGCTAAATCGTGATGGGTTTTTAATGCGGAGTCTATATGGTGTGACGTAGTTTCGGTTGAACCATCTCGTTGTATGTGGCAGCCTACAGAGTACGCAGATCAGCATGCCTCGCTCGATGTAGGTCAGTACACGCGGCACGAATGAAATGCACGGGTTTAAGACTTGATTCGAATGATGTACTTTTTCACGAAATAGATACCTAAGTAGGTAAGTACCTACGCCTACTTCAGATTTTATTGAAAAGTTAAATGTCGGACGTCCGTGTCCAATGACGACGCATTCAAAATCTATTAAGTACTAATTTAAAAAATGTGGCTAATAATTATTGAAGAGCTGGTTGGGGAACCAAATATAATGGGTGAGACAAAAGCCCATAGACTTCGCTGGCTGGGTCACTTGGTGAAAATGGGAGACGATCGTAGTGTCAAGAGAGCCTATCTCGGTGTCCCGAGTGGCCGTCGTCCCGTTGGTTGGCCGAGGTACCGCTGGAAAGACGTTGTGGAGTCAGATCTACGCGTGCTTCAAGTAGCTGACTGGCGGGAAGCGGCTCAAGACCGGGACCGGTATGGCGATGTCTTGTATCGGAGGCCAAGACTCACTTTGGGTCGCTGCGCCAGTGGAGTAAATAATAATTATGATCTACATCACTTACGCTAAACCTATAAAGCTAATCTACAACTTTTGAATGATTACCACAGCATAGAGAATAATTACTTACACTTTATTTACATTCATATTCTGAGCATAGTAATGTCGTAATTGGTACCTGCTTAAATCCTATTTTTTTAGATGAGCCTTCAATTCTGCCACACACTGTATTTGCCCAATCCCCTGCCCTTCAAATTCACTCTTGTTCGTACCTCGAGATCGCGCCGGTCCCTAGCCTATTAGGATTAGCGCTAGTCTTTTTGCAAAATACGTTTTATAAACTTAAGCTAATATACTTAATAAAAGGTACTCATGTAAGTAGGTAAGGTTGGCCAAAAAGTATTGAAAATGATGGTGGCGCCACTTGTAGTATTTTCAGATTTTTGTTTTTCTTTTACCACAGCTTATTAACGATTTTACGCAGTTAGGATAACAAAAATCATAACATGTGAATGCGAAAGTGTATTTGTTGGTCTGTTTGTTACACTTTCACATTGAAGCGACAGATCAGCGTGATTTTCGATAGTTGTACCTATTAAAGGTTCCTGAAGGGACATAGACCACTTTTAATCCTGAAACAAAAGCGAGCGAAGCCACGGCCGTTTACTAGTAATCTACATTTAAGTGTATAATATTTTGACATTCTTATTTTAGTGTTCAAAAATATTGAGATTAGTTTAGTGTTTAATATGTTATGAATCATAAGTGTTTTTAAACTGTATAACAAATAAAGTGAATTTAAACACATTTAAAGGTTAAATAAATATTTTTGATTATTTTGATTTCCAGCTATAGATACTATGGCTAACATATACCTACCTACCTACCTATTTACATTGCCAACTCTACTGGAACAAAGCTTTTAGCTTTCAGTAGAAAGGCTCTATGTAGGTACTTATTGTTTCAGAAAATACAAGGAGAAAATCAGATTAATTCGTTACGTATTTACGCTTCTACTCGTCTGAGAAAGATAGGCCGTAAGTCTAGTACTTATAGATTATTATAGCAAGTTTAAACTCTCAGTTAATTTGATACCTAAACTCAATCTGCGAATTAATAATAGTGAATGAAACTAGGTACTTCGAATTAATCGCAACACAGTCTAACGGCTACCACGAGGTCAGAGGATTCACACGTCTTGGTTTAGGTATATTGATATTACGTCATATAAACGAATTTAGTATTTTTAATCATAAATAAATTAGGTATTCCTTCATAAATATGACTCAGATTTTGTTTCGATATTAAGTCAAAGAAAAATGTGTATTCATTAAGTAGGTACATAACATCTCCCCAGACGATATAAAATATTCACAGAAAATCATTCCCATATCAATATTAAAAAAATACATTTAATATAGGTACGCTGCTGGCCACGATATTTCACCCGAAAACGTTTTGCGCTTGGAAAAATGCCTACAGTTGCTTTTTCGCATGCAATTCCACGCCGTATTAACATGAGAGCAAGGGCGAGCATCGCGCGCATAGCTCCGGCCGATGAGTCTTGTCCACACGCAAACAATTTTGCACAATTTGAGCAGTTTTGCAGACGTTTTTGACGAAATAAATTCGTATAAAATCAGCAATTTAGAATATTCTATTTATGGCTTTTTAGTCCTCTAAATAATAACATTATCTTTTAGATATAATTAAATTGGTTTAAATTTCTGAACTACTTTTGGAAAAAAAGGTGAAAAATATTTCAAAACAACTATTTTTCAAAAAATAAAACTATCGAGCAAAGTATACGTAATCGTGTTTTGGCGTTTTTTATTGTCTTAACACTGAATCAGAATTATATAAACTGAAAAAAAATTAGCTCTATCTTATATACTTCTATTTTATTAGATTTTTATGAAATGTCGATTTCACATAGCACCCCGCGTTACTTAATGAGAGAATTTCTTTCGAAATCCAACTCCCTGTAGATTAGACGTACCTACCTATATTTCTTTACTAAATTTGGCGAATAGGTCTGGATGTAGGTAAATGTACCTAAATATAAGTAGAGAAGCCTATAAACCTATATACAAAAGGCAAAGTAAATAAGACTTCTAACTAGCAATAATATCTGAACATAGAAGATATTACAAAAAAATGTTTGGGTATACTTTAAATCGATAATAAAACACGTTTCAGCAGTTTCTATAAATTTTGTCTGTTAATCTGTGTCTCTGTTTATTTATACGCTCATCACGCAAAAACGGCTGAACGGATTATCATGTTTTTAGTATGCACCTACATAGACATAGGTAGTATGAGGTCTTAGGAGTGTCATAGGCTACTTTTTATCCAATATGTAAATTATTATTTACGGTCCATAATAAGTTGTCTGCTTCGTTTTAAGTCCTTGTCAGAAGAGCAGGTCATCCATCCTCGCAGACGTCCATTTATCCCCGAGGCTGCGACCCACATACTCTGGTTTTTACTCCTTAGACTTATGGGTTGCTGCTTTTGTACTTATAGTACCTAAATTTAGATACATCAAATATCCACACAAGGTTTAACCTGGCAGAAATCGTAGGGTGATAAGGCTGTCCGATGTAAATTAAATTAGTTATGGTTCATTAAGTCATGTGAATTTCCATGTGCACTAAAGATATATCTATCTATGAATGTACTTGTATGTAATTGTATATAATCTGTAACTGTTTTTAATATACATATTTTTTATTTTATACCAAAAATAGGCAATAAATTTCCAATCTTAAAGTTATGATTAATGATAAAAAATGTCACAGCCATTATTCTGGTAACACAGCAATTATATTATAGTAATAACATGACTTATGAAGAAGAAAGAAAAAGCTTAGACAGGCTCAAACAGACACATCACTTGACAGTGCAAGTGGTTCTTCTTCAAATACCACAACTCCTGCAGTGACAGGAGTAGAAGTGGAAATAGAATGCCAGCAACCCAAAGGCCGTGCTCTAATATTTTAAGGACCTCGGTTGGCTAGGATATGCATAATTGGAGGAAATGCACAAAACAAGCCAAGATGGATGACTGTGCAGGACTCATCAAAACAAATCATTTATTTTGTGAATATGCACAAATTGTAAGATAATCATTACCCCCTTCTTAGAATTAGACCTGTAACCACATGTGACACAGGATGTTGATTGCCTACCTGGCTTTACTGGCTAGCTACCACACTCTAAATAAAAATCTATTGTTAAGCTATTGACAGTAAGTAAAGTCAACTAAAGTAACTAAAACTTTATTTACAATAATAAAATATAAAAACAAGGGAAGAAAAACTAAACATACCTACTACTTCTAACTACTACAAAAAGGGGCACTTAGAAAATCTTTAGAAAAGCCTAAAGATAATCTAAGTGCTCCAGCCCACTACCAGAGGGCAGCGTGCCCAGCATACTGGCCGCATTACCACGCTGGATGGCAATGCTGATACGGTCATGCGTCGCGTCAGCGCTCCGAGAGGTTTTGGAAAATAGTATGGGCTCCCGGACCCCACGGCCCGAAAGTCTCGACTCCAAAAGGCTCAAATATGTAACCTCGGGCGAGGTTAGCATATTTGCGTCTCTTGTGATGCTCGGCAATAATAGCCGCCGCTCCAGCCCGACACCGTGTCAAAGACAGATGAGACGGCGCCAATGTGTCGACGCAAGTTGCGTCCCAAAAAGTACTAAAGTTGACTTACACATACTTAGGTATAGTAAACTATATGTACTTAAAGTTTTATTAATGTAATAGTAATGTTGTGGATACTATAGATTCAAGTAATGTATGTACCTACATAAGAGGATGTCTCTAATTACCATAACTACTATTTGGAGTTCATATAAAATCAATCTTTAGTATATTTTTGTTACCCACATGAACTAAAGGAATATAAATCTTATAAAATCCTTCTTGCCGATTTCGGCTATGGCTTCTGGTCTCTGCTTGGATACTTACATAACTAGATACAATTACAATACTTTGGGGCCGTGGGGTCCGGGAGCCCATACTATTTTCCAAAACCTCTCGGAGCGCTTGGTTGACGCGACGCATGACCAAAATGCTGGCCTTTTTCTGGCTCAACGTATCAGCATTGCCATTCAGCGTGGTAATGCGGCCAGTATGCTGGGCACGCTGCCCTCTGTTAGTGGGCTGGAGCACTTAGATTATCTTTAGGCTTTTCTAAAGATTTTCTAAGTGCCCCTATTTGTAGTAGTTAGAAGTAGTATGTTTAGTTTTTCTTCCCTTGTTTTTATATTTTATTATTGTAAATAAAGTATTGAAGTCATAATTACAATACAAGATATATTATATAATTATACAAGATTAAAACCTACATTTCCATCTATCTATCTTATATATATATATATATATATATATAAATGAATTGCTGTTCATTAGTCTCTTTATCTTATCTTAGTCTTGAAATGTTCGTGGAGGTCTAGGAAAGGTTTTAAAGGGAAAAAAAATTGAAATTAATTAATACAAAAGTATAGGTCGCAGTATGACATCTGCCGGGACAGCTAGTTTTATATACTTATGGGACATTCTTATTCCTACTTTGGCCCATGTATTCTTAGAAGATTTTAGGTGGCAGAAATACAATAAAAACATATATTGTCCTGTTAAACTTCAATATTATTTTCATTAGATACTTATAAAATTCTGTTGATTACAAAAAATAAACCATTCATACACAATAAACATAATAATCAGTCTGTCAGAACTGGGCAAATTCCTTTCTTATCTATTTCATTGATTATAATAGGTAATAAACCTATGGTAGTAATATATCACCATGGAATTCAACAGCAATAATATCAGCAGATCTCAATAATGCTGCAGGTATATTTACACCCATTGGAGTTCTAAAATCTCGAACTAGGACCTCTTTGCCATCTGCCTTCCAACCTGAGAAGTTTGCTGTCAGTCTATTTTGTTCATAAGTGAGGATGCTGCATTGTTGTCCTAGAAATAAGATGCCTAGTAAGTAACAAAGAAAATCTAAAGTAGACTTTTAAATTAAAGTAATCTTATCGCAGTTACCTATACGCAGGTCTGAGGTCTATGATATATATAATGACAGAATCAAAGTAGGTTACTTAGGTTTGTATCTGACTATGTAAACAGATATCCTATTCGATACTGGGATAAAATCTACAAAACTTATGAAAATCTTACCGTTTAGCTCGTTGATCGCCTGTAGAAAAGATTCACGTAGTTTTGCGTTGGCTTCTTGTCGAGTCATTATTTCGTCTTCTGGTGCATTTGTATTGGAAATCATTTTGTTATTATATCTTTTAAATATAGCAAAATAACAGCGACTAAAGGAATGGTAATATTACACTACAAAATGTTTAAGATTTCATCGTGCGTGTTGCGATTTCAACTTGTTTACAAATTTTGACATTTGTAGCCACTTGACATTGACAGCGTATGAAACCAAAAGCTTCTAACGATTATAACATACAGCCAAACAAAATCAGTTTTATAAAATAATTGGCCATCAAATCGTACTATAAAAGAGTGACTACATAGATTTTAGGCTGTATTGTATTTTATCCCGAAACAAAGCGTGCATCCACTGACATTACATACTATAAAGACGGGATGCATTCGGAACATTTCTTAAAATAATCACTATATCTGCAGTCATCTAAAAGTTCTACAACCTAGAACTATAAATAAAATAATAAAATAAAATAAAATAGCCTTTATTCCCTTCAAATATTTAAATTAGTTGTATACAATTTAATTAAGTTTTAATTATAGTAACAACTGTATTTACAATTTTGGTGATATTATAAGGGCACCCAAGTATGGGTATAGGCCTCCTCTATTGCTTTCCACTTAGTGCGGTCTCTCGCTAGCTGCGGCCAGGCCACGCCTGCAGCCTGGGTGATATCGTCACGCCATCTCTTCTTCTGCCGCCCTCTCGTCCTGGTGCTGTCGCGCGGGTACCAGTGAATAACTCTCTCGCTCCACCTGTTGTCCGTGATGCGTGCGAGATGGCCTGCCCACTTCCATTTGAATCGGCAAAGCATTTTGACTGCGTCAGTAATCTTTGTTCTTCTCCTTATATCTGTGTTCTTGACTCTGTCCATTAATTTGATACCCAGCATAGATCTTTCAGTTGCTCTCTGAAACTTGGCTATTTTGTCCACTATATCTTTATTTAGAGCCCAAGTTTGGCAACCGTAAAGTAAAGACGGAAGAATAGTACTTTCCATGAGCCGTTTTTTGAGGTGAATTGGGATACGACTTTTAAATATGTCTTTATTAGCCCAGTATTTTTTCCAAGCAATGGCTATTCTTCTGTCTACCTCCTTAGCGGTAGAGTCCTGAAAGGATATAATTTGTCCCAGGTAAATATACTCGTTGACGTACTCTACGCTGGTGTTTTCTATTTGAATCTGCTTCTGCTCTCCGTTGGTCATTAATTTGGTTTTGCTCAGATTCATGTGCAGGCCGATCTTCCTGCTCTCCAGGTCCAGTGATTGAAGCATGTATTGTAGAGACTCGTGTTCTTCCGCCAGTATTACGATGTCGTCAGCGAACCGTAGATGCGTGAGACGTTCTCCATTAATATTTATACCGCAAGAGGACCAGTCTATCTTTCTGAACATTGTCTCTAGTATAGCAGTGAACATCTTGGGAGAGACAGGGTCACCTTGTTTCACGCCCCTTCTTATTTCAAACGGGGGACCAACTTTTTCCAGTTTGATTTTAGCGTGACACTTCCCATATATTACCCTTAATATGTTTACGTATTTTTCATGGATACCTTGCTCTACCAGACTTTTCCAGAGGTTAGTCTAGAACTATAGGTATAGTATAAGTAGTAGGGTTTCCAATCATTTTCCTTATACAGGCAAGACGTAACAAACCCTCCGTGAAACTTTTATCGAAGTTGTTCACACAGACGAGGCTTCGGGCGACAGAGTTATTTGTTTTCACTCCCAAACTTCTACAAACTGCTACTTGCGGCACAACCCCGCTTTAACATTTCATAAGACTAGTTTAGGAGTTTTCCTGAAGGCATTTTCATTAGTGAAAAAGTTTTTCTTCGTCCACCTATTTATTTACCGATTCTCTACCGGAAGAAATTAATTAGGAGGGTGAAAACTTAAACAAAATAAAATACCAAAACTTGGGTGCTAAACTTTATTCCTTGGATAATTAATTCTAAGTCCATTCACACATTAAATAACGCGACAGTAACATCGAAAATAGAAGAAAAAATATAAATACCTGAATCACTCCTCAGTGGAACCGGTATAAAGAGAAAACAGTGACCTATAGATTATATTTTTGCCGCTACACATATTAATAACATGTTTACTCTACAAGTTAACAAGTCCATTATGAGAGCACTACATGCAATCCTTTATTTAATTGGAATAGCTAACATAGATGTATCTTAGATTAACGTGTGACTATTCTATGTCACCTCGAGAGCCGTTGGATGTGTGTTGGTTCTTCGGGTTTCAGCTGCTTTGTCAGGTGTCTTAATTTGGATAAGTACCTCATTTCCTGGTGCCGATGCGACGTTCAATCTTCCTCTACGGTTTCCAACTGAAAAGTCCATCGAGTATGCTAGTATGGGTCTTTATATCGTAGTGAACTGTTTGCCAGAATTGATGTCATCGGTACGAAATTAAAGTAAAACAGTTAGCAAACCACCAATTTCTAGCAGAACAATTCATTGTTTGGGATATTTATTGCAGCAGCAAGTTTTTAGAAACTAAGAGATGAAATAAAAACATTAGGGTGTGAAGTAAATAAATAATTACAAAACTTGTTGCCACATTATAGAACATTTGGGTACCTGGAAAGAGGCAGATGTTGTGATATGCACTTTGTGCTCCTTGACGCCGATATATGGAATTCACGTGACAGTTATGAACATCCTAACTTGAATAAATTACACTGTTAAATATGTCATGTATGTAAAGACCTATATATAATTGATGATGATGTGATGCCTCACAATGATCATGATGTTCATGAATAGTATACAATATAGTATGGAATTTATTTGATACCCTGTTCAAATTTTAATTTATGAATATTTCAGCCTGGAAAACAGAATTAGTCTCACAAAATGAATACAATTTTAGTTAACTCCTACATGTATATATGTTCTGATAGCATAAGTTTTGTCTTATGTTTTACCCAATTAATGATCCATGTTCTGTGCCCTAATTGCCTTCTCGAAAAGTTTGATCTTATTCACACAAATGAGTTGCAAGCCAATTATCTACTAATTAAGAATATCAAACAAATTACTAATTGTCAATGTTGTTCATTCATATTTTTGTTACAAAAACCATAAACATGTAAGTATAAGTAGTAACATAGGTAGCTAGGTAAACCTACTAGATTCAATCGAATAAAATCAAATTTGACGGTCTCCTCCCGCCTAAAAATCGAAATATATTTTTTGAAATATGTAAACTCTAACCCCCGCTTGTTTTTCCTAACAAATACCTGAAGAGGAGCGTTTATCCGCATGAAGCATCTCTCGCACCGCACGTAATGTTAGTGGAATACCTCGAATGGCCGAAGCGAGCCGCCGCCAGTAACGCCAAATAAAACGTGAAAAGGCAACCACTCCTCGGCAACTATTCAAAATACCAATCAAATACCTGCCAAGTCCGTCGGTGAGACGACAATCTATCGAATCGAGAGTGCAACGGGGAACTACGCCCCATAGTATGCCATATACCGAAGTATTATTTTGGTATGCTACATTTGGCTGTAAAACAATAGTGTTCACTTTATTACTTGTATATTTTGCTTGGGGGAGGGTGAGTGTTTCAGTGGGGGCGGTAGAGAGGGGCGGGGGGGGGGCTACTTACCGGCTGCAGGCGCTTTATGTGATACCTCAGTCATTGCTAGTGACGGTCTCGCGAGCGCCGCCGGGACCTCGAGTCGTGGGATGACCCTGGGAACGAGATAGACTAGTTTTAGAGCGTGGACGTTTTTTAAACAGATTTGTGCAAACATTTGAGAGCAAAGACTGTAAGGATTATGTACCATATCACTCTGAACTCCTTCAATTCTTTGATCTCTTTATAACACGGCTTGCTTTGGTTGATGGACAGATGCTCTTTCAGAAATCAATGTTTTTTTTTTCAGTAATGTTCTTGATGAATTTATAACGCAGTAGAGTACAAGGTTAAACCATAATAATGAGGTGGGATTTTCAGACATTTCTCTATCCATATGGCATTTGGAATTATGTATTTATATCTGGCCAAGAGAACTGCCCCAAGGAATCAATTCTGCGGGAGAGTCATCTCAACCCTCAGTAATAAAGAATACGATGAATTCAAATTAAAGTCAAGTCAATTCAAGGTTTCTTTTCATGTAACTACGTCCAATTAAAGCCAGCATATATACGTACGTCTCTCCTTCCTGTGTCTGCGGTCGCGGTCCTTGTCCCGGTCGCGATCGCGCTCCCGGTCGCGCTCGTCGTGCCGGCTTTTCTCCTCGCGGGTCGAGCTCCTGCAACAATACATTGTGTTCTAGATCAAACACACTTCAGCTATATCGTGTGTTGTTCATGGATACGGCAGAAAAAAAACTAAATAAAATTGGGGAAAAATGAAAATGTTTAAATCTAATTTTCATTATTGCAATTTCTATATCAGATATACATTTTCTATTCAATAAATAATCGATTTACTAAGTTTTGCTCTTTACTGACATCATCGAAGCGAGATTAAACACTTGTATATAACTATACACCAGACTCTAAAATCATTACATGGTTATTTACAACTTCTCTATTTATCCCATATCCGGTTCTACTCACACGTGATCTTTCTCGTAATCCCTATCGTCCCTTTTGTTCTGGTCTCCGCGGCCCCTTTCCCGGCCCCGTCGGTCATCACTACATAGTAGGTATAACAAAGTGGACTCACGCGCGATGTCTCTCCCGGTCCCTGTCGTCCCTCTTCTCCCGGTCGCCGCGGTCCCGCTCGCGGTCGCGGTCCATCCTCTCCCGGTTGCGCTGGTCGGAGCCGAGCCCGCCGCCGCGCCCCACACGGTCCCGGTCGCGGTCCTCGCGCCGCTTGCGTTCCTTCTCTTGCAACTCTTTCTCGCGAGCTTCGTTCATTTCTTCGAACGCTTGGCGGAGCTTGAAGTACCTGTGGATTACATAACAAATATTGTTTTAACTTAGATATTATAATTAAGTAATTAGTATTTTATAAGTATTTTGTAAGCAAAAACCTCACATACAATGTAATACATAAAAATGTTTATCTTCTGCACTTGTGAATAAATTAATTTGAATGCTATTTGCCTACAGCTTTAAGCTACAGCTGTATAATCACTATCTACTACTGGCCTACTAGTTATATTCCATTTTGGGCGCTTCTGTGGGTCCGACGACACGTTAAATTGTAGGTCCCGGTTGTTTGTCTAGTACGGCAGTCGTTAAGCCTTGTCAGAGGCCTTTAGATCGGCTTGATAACCTCTCGATACCAGAGTTGGCCACTCTCTCTCTCTCTAAGAAGAAGTTGTTGGAGAGTGAATGTTCAGTGCTCACCCGACATGTTGTTTCCCGGACAGGTGGTCGTCAATGCGCTGCTGCGCGTCCCCCACGATGAGGAAGGCGCCGCACACGGGACACACCTCCATCTGCTTCTCCTGCGCCGCGGCCAGCTCCGCTGTCATGGACCAGTGGCTGTTGGAAAGATACTTAGTTATTTTGTAGTATCGTTGGTATCATTGGCCTTCCTACATCCATGTTTGGGTGACCCGTTAAAACCATTATTAAAGTATACTACATACTATTAATTCTAATGTTTTTTTTAACCACAAAAAAGTTTATGTGTTTGCTCGTAAATTAATTTGTTTCTGTCTCTGTACATGTTAAATGAAAATATGTAAGTATGAAATAAAAATATGTTGAAGTTGAATATTGACAAAAAATAAAATTTTATCACAATAATCTGTTCTGCAGGTAAGTAAAATACATAATTAATGAGTATTGTATTATTTAATAGGCTCAGATAATACTGTAGTAATATTGGTACTTTAGGAGATAGAGCATGTTATACTATTCATTTAAATCATAATTTCATTAATGTAGATGTTTAAATATAGCTATGCTATGCTTATTTACTATTAGGTACATTCTAACTCTAGAAAACCAACAAAGAACAGTTCAAAAACTTTATTGTCTCTGACAGATTAGATGATAGTTACTTACTTTGATATTGATAGATAGATAACACTTTATTATAAGCACAAACAAACAGGAATAATCACAATGAAACATACAAAACTTAAAACTTGAAATTAGTGTCTTAATTGGCAATCTTATCGCTCAAAGTGATCTCTTCTAGGTAACCAATCTGGCAGGTAAGGTAATCTGGTAATATTGTAACTTTTATATAAATTACCTGTTCTCCTGCTGCTTGAGCAGCTGGTCCCTCTCCTCCTTGAGTCTGTCGCAGAGCTTCATGAGGCCCTGTGCCTGCTCCACGTCTCCGCGGGTGCCGGCCTCCTCCGCCTCCTGCACCAGGGCCTTCACCTTCTCTGATAACAGTTGCACCTACAACACAGGACGATATATTTAATTAAGGTATTATGGTTCATATGTGCCCCGAACACTGGGCTGGGATCGAGACACAGTGGGAACCTCGAAGGCGACGTGGTAGATGAAGGCCCAAGACCCGGTTTCGGGGTGCCTGGCGTGAGAAAGTCTTCGACTAGGACGTATGGAGGGAGTTGGGAGAGACCTTTGCCCAGGAGAGGGACAGGAAAGGTTAATAAAAATAAATATAGGCTGGCTAAAGATCGAAGCCAATGGTTTATTACGAGAGAGGCCTATACCCAACAGTGGGACAAAACCGGCTGTGGATGATGATGGTACAAAACATAGTATGAAATTATGTGTATATGGTTTACACTTACATACTTAATATGTCTTCAATATGAGATACATTTTGAAGCGTTTAGTTTGTTCTGTTATACTTACACATAATTTAATAAATATGGCTTACATTAGTTTACAAAATGAAGTAAGTAGTTAGTATGAATGATAGATAGATAGATAGATAGATAAAACTCTTTATTGTAACACACATTCAAAAAAATAAAGGCAAACAGAAACACAAACGACTTAAAAAAATAGTGCCACAACTGGCGGCCTTATCGCTAATAGCGATTTCTTCCAGGATCACATTTTTTTTGTAAGTGTTTTTATGATATGTGGGAGTAGATGTGCTAGGCTTTAGGTTATCAAGAGCGGGTTCTCAACTGGCAAGGCACTAATACAGGAACATGATAGATAGGTATAACCCAAAACATTTTCACATAATATGTTTGTTAATATAATATCAGAACATGTGAAATGAAATGAAATTTGTTTATTTATTTATTTATTGTAACTGTAAGATCTATTAGCTACCCAATTTTATAATTATTTATTGAGTAGCAATACTGAGTTACTGTAGCCTGAAGTATCATCTATAATTGTTTTCACACCAATTCCAATCAAATTAATTTCATTAATTGATATGCAAATCTATTCCAAATAGTTATTTGAATATGAACTTTGTAACTGTGTAGACCATTGTTATTCATTATCAATAGCTAAGTTACCTATTATTTTTTCATCAACATTATAATTGCTAAGGGAACATTACTTTAAAAACTAATATAGTTATTTGTAGACTGAGTTAAATAATTTTTTACTATCAATTTTATGTAACATGTACACAAATAATGTTTCTACTGGGAAGGACTAGGTACCAAGATACAGGCTAACGCCTAGTTTGGTATCTAGAGCCGCCACTTCATATATGTCCATTTTTCTACATCAATAAATAATTTTGAATTTGAATAGTTATTATAATACCTGTTCTTGATTTTTCTCGGTCTGAGCTGCAGTCATTGGAGGGCCCTCAGGTTTTGAGTTCATCAACTCTAATCTTTGTTTTCCTTTTTGTATTTTTCCTGAAAGTAAACAAGAATATGTAGTAGATAAAGACACGTTTTTTAATTCAAATTCTGTGAGATTAATGTTTCACTGCAGCCTGCAACGAATTCAAAAGACATTCTAAAGACTTCTTTTCAAGAATGCTATTGCAACAGTAATTAATACGTAAATTTTAATAGCAAAATAATAATAATAATATTCCGGGACATTGCACACAGCGCCATCTAGCCCCACACTAAGCAAACGCTTGTGTCGTGGGTACTAGATAACGGATATAATACTTATATACTTTTTTTTGTAAATACATACTTATTATACATACAAACGACCAGACTCAACACAAGTAATTACATATATATATATATATATTTAAGTAAGCATAAGTAAGAGAAACTTCCGGCAACCTAGTTGCCAATCAACTGTCATGTTAGGATAACATACTACAGTAACTTACTCTCAACATCATTGATCATGTGCCGGCAGAATCGTAGGAACTCCTCAACATACTGGGACTTCTTGTACGAGTACTCAGCCTTCTCAAACAAATCCTTAACCTCATCATCATGGACCTTAGGACACACTCCTAAATCTGCTCTGGTGTTGACAAACAGGTCGTGAGGGCAAAATTTCACCATGTAGTATTTGCAGTACTGTAAAAGAATATACTCACATGTTTTAAAATTATTTAAGTAAGTACATAACCAGAAAACTGAAAGCCAATCGGATAGGTTTGGTAAGAAACACTGCAACCATTATGGAAAATCAGAAACCTTCACGCAAGGCAGATCTGCAGCATACTTGACTGAATAATTCAATAAACCTTACATATTTTATGAAGTGGCATAGAGAATAGTACCGATTGAGTTATTTGGGAGAGATAGATTATATTAAAGCAAACTGTCTAGTGAACTTACTTCAGGATCTTCCCAGTTAGGTTTCTTGATCTTTTCGTTTGGATTCGTGTTGCGATGCCGTCCCATCAACTCGTCAAGCAACTGTGCAGCCGCAAGCACCGCCATTGTGAAGAACTACAACTCCCTTCACTCACAAGCAGTTATGATTGCAGACTTTACACGCACCAATAGAATTAATGGAAGGTATCTCAATTCAGTAAATAACAATTATAATCCTCATAAAATGCTATTTTTACGAACTCAAGAGAAACATTGCATTTCGCAGCACCATTTCTATTTTATATACAGATTACGAAATGAGTGAACATTATTAACAAGAATACGTTAAGAATGAACTAATTGACAGATAACAGATATTTGTCCAGGTTTGATAGTCTCAAGAAAACTTTAGTGTTAAGAATTACTGACAAGTGACAAACAAAGAAAAATGATATTATCAAAAACAGCTGACAATTTTTTATTGCATTGATAGTATTTGGAAATTACCGAACCACGCTGCCCACATGATATACCAACTCACAACCCTACTGTCCAACGATGGATTGTCTTCCAATCCTCCAATGGAACTCCAGGAGTCTTCGTCGAAAGATTCCTGAACTCTCCTACCTCATCCGTATAAGTGGCTCCTTCCTGGTGGCTGTCGCGGAGACTTGGTTCAAGCCTGGGGCTTGCTATCGAGTCCCAGGTTTCTTTGCCCTCCGGGACGACCGTCAGGACGGAGCTGCTGGATGTGCAATTTTTATCAAACATAACTTGATCTATTCACAAATTACTCTCCCTACTGTCAGCCCAGACTTGAATGCAGTGGCTGTACGCTCATCTAATATTTCTTTTGTCTGTATATACATCCCTCACCCCAAACCATACCATATCACTGATATAGTTAATTATATATGTATTGTGTTAACACTCAAATAAGCTCAATAAATTTCAAATAAGTTAGTAAATCCGCACCGATCAAATGTTAATTATTTTTACTGGCTAATAAGATAAGCGTTTGTCCCCCTTGTGACGTGACATTGGCGAAATTGCGGCGGTGCCGCAGAGGCCATTAATATAAAAAAAAAAAAAAAAAAAGTATTTGGAAATTTTATAAAATAAATATAATTCATTTTATACGAAAATCACTAATAAAATAAGAGTTTGTACATTTTAAATTGACAACAAGTTTCTTGCTATTTATTTAACATTCCATTTCTATACGAATGCAGAGGTAGCGAACATCAATATGGGAGGATTGTTCGGTAAACATAAGAAACCTGTAAGCAGAGTAACTGAACAAGATAAGGCGGTTTTACAACTGAAACAACAAAGAGATAAGCTGAAACAGTATCAAAAGCGCATAGAAAATAATCTTGAAAAAGATCGACAACTAGCCAAGAAACTCTTGAATGAGGGAAAACGTGACCGCGCGAAATTACTACTGAAGAAGAAAAAGTACCAAGAAAACTTGTTACAGAACACAGATGCGCAATTAGAAAAATTAGAACAACTCACTCATGACCTGGAGTTTGCCCAAATTGAAGTACAGGTCTGTATTTACTATGCAAACATTTATTGCATGTATTATCAAGAGGCAGATTATTATTTCCTGACATCTTTCACCCATAGGTATTATAAATGCATTGTGTACCAATGTTTAAGCCATGCTTGATTCCATAACTTAAAATCATTTAATGTCCTCTTTCCAAACACCAATTTTCCTGAGTTAATGTAGTAATATTGTATATTCCTGACACCTCCTATATTTATATGACCATTTACACAATTTGTCATAATTTTTATAGGTAATCGATGGACTGAAGGTCGGTAATGAGGCTCTAAAGAACATCAATGAAGTACTCAACATAGATGAAATTGAGAAGATCCTAGATGAAACCCGAGAAGGTATTGAGAAGCAACGAGAGATTGATGAGATGATATCTGGACAGCTAACACAAGAAGATGAAGACGAAGTGGAAGCAGAACTTGAGGCTATTCTTGATGTGAAGCAGGAGCTGCCAGAAGTTCCTACGGATGAATTACCAGAAGTTGAGAAAGAGAAAGTTCCAGTCAAACCACAGAGAACCAAGGAGAGGGTTGCTCTTGAGGCATAACTCAGATTTAAGTGCAAAGTGTAAATAAGATTACTACATAATGAAATATATATTTTTAATCAGCTTTAGGAGTTGTTTGTTATTAGAACACACTGAGTTTCTAGTAGGGTTTCTGAAACAAATGAAACCTGCATAATGTCTACCTCATCCTATCATCTATGCAGACATCTCATATGTACTATGTTCTCAGACATAACTTTTGTACCTTGGTACATAATTTTTGGCATGTTTAAATTATATTTATTTCTCAATTCTATCACCTAATGTTTGGTCTCAATGTCACTCCAGTTAATCCAAGCTTCTAGCATCATGCACAAAGAATACTATTACCCTTATCATGCATCAGTTGCTCTATTATTCAGACTAAGCACTACCCACCAATACAATCATGATCCCTTTTTTATAAGGGTAATAGTATTCTTTGATCGTGATTGACTAAAAGTAATTAGGCTTCATGAAAATAAATTTATGCAACTTTGCTTGGTTGTGTTTCTATGGTTACGCTTTATTTATAGTTATCAGTATTATACTTTGGAGGTAAGTGGGGAAGTAGCAATTTTTGCTTACCAAAACTAATACATTTATCTAAATAAATAGAGAATTTTATCTGAGTAAAACTAAGGAATATATTTTTATTTTTTTAATCTCATCCATATCAAATAAAAGAACATAAGTTAAACAGTTTTAGTACTCTATTGTTTCTAATGGTTCATTTCCCTATAAAATATAAATGAGTGTGGCACCATTGTCCTGATAAGTAAATTTAGGTTATACCAGAGTTTAATTCACAAGCCAGGCTATTTGATACAAGCAATATATGTACATAATTATTTTATAGTGAAAGATTCATTATGATTTAGGAGACTTAGTCTATAAAATAATTCTGAAATATCTATAAAATAATTTAAAACAATGTTTTTTCTGTGATCTTGGTCACACTCAGAACAAGATGAATCAGAACAATGCAATAGATCTAGCTTGTGAACAGACTCAAAAGTACATTGAACACCAATCCCAATGATTCACAGTATCTTAAAAACATACTACACCGATTTAAAATCGTTCCAAACCAGATGTGATTAATACAAATGATATATTTTATTTTTTGTCCTATATGCTAAATATTACAAGCTACAAGTTAACATTACTATATACAATGTAGTATGAGATTAAAATTAAGTAAGCAGTACACAATTTGTTTACAGTCACTAATGGCATGGAAGTGATTATAACACCACTCCCATGTTTATCATATTATGTTAGCTAGAAAACAAAAACTAAAATCAAATAGTAAGCGCAATTATTCAATTATGCTTACATACATATTAGTACACAGCTATAAATACTGACCCACATAAAAATATTACATCATTATGACTAAAAATATAGAAACTTTGCAATAAGGGTCAATCCAGACAAACCAATATTATTAAGTATCAAATCCTGCCTTTAAAAAACCCAATATGAAAAATAAATAAAACAGAATATCCCAAAATACTAGGTTTAGATTGCTACCATTATAAAGCAAAAGACCTAGTAAATCTTATACACAATATTATGTGACATTTTATTGTGGTATTTTTTTTGTCATACAAAAGTTAGTTGGGGCAGTACATTCTCATTTTTGTACATATGTAAATAGTATGCAAGGCCATAATAAATAAAATGGCACATTACTGTAGCAATAGTCTATCTTGTGCACTTTAGCATTTTATTGTGCATATTTTATGTATTTTTCGTACACATGGTCCCTGTTTTTAAGGATAATAAGAAACTGCAGTAATATTAGAGATGACAAGACAAAATTCAATAGATCACACTTATTTTTATCAAAAACACCCTATGGAATGTTTTGTTATGTTAATAAATATCTGTTGCATGCACTTACAGATTTATGGCCAGTTATAATAGTGATTGGTAAGATTTTAAAACAATAAAAACCCATAATAAGGTATAAAAAGTATGAAAGGTTAATCCTTTCTGGTAATAAAATAAAGCTAAATAAATACCTAATTCATATACATTATGCATACCAACCTAATTTCTCTTATTACTCTTAGAATAAAATGGGACATAAGTAATATCAAAGTCCAAAATCTCAGTTGAATGAAATTATAAAAAAATGGCACAATTCAGAGAAAAAATAAAAATATTTCTGGCTGAAAGTAATTTAAAAAAAATCAAGCAATATGCAAACACCATGTGAAAAATGACTGTTAGAACTTATACAAATATTATACATACTAGGCATAACTATGTTATTTAATGCTACACTAGCAGATATTTACAAAAAAATACATCTCTTTTTCATAGAAATCCTATTGGAAGTGAACAACAGTCAACTTTAGAATAAGTTGGAAGAGGTCTTTTAGTATAATTTATTGATATTCAGTGGTGTTCATCCAGTATTATAAATTTTATCGGTTTTTTCAATGTATAATGGTATTTTTATATTTATTCTCAACTGAGAGCCTGTTCCCACTGTCTATCAAGCATAACTATATAACATCATCATCATTTACAAGTTTATAAGCACAGACAATTCACCTATCACATTCAACATGATTTCTACAGACTCAAAGTTCATTAGTCCATGAATTTGTTAAAGTTCCAAGCATATTCCAACTTTTATATACAATTCCACATTTGATCAGCAGTATCATCATTGGCATGCTTCATGAGATGATTTTGTGCAACTTCACAAAGAAAGCCAATTGTTTTCCGGGTTTTACATTTGAGTGTAAATAATCATCGCAGTCCCAAATACCTAGTGTGTTGCATAATATGTTCACAATATAGTCTCATATGTCCACATAATAATCTCACAAGAACACAACAGGGTCACAAATGTTTAGTCTTGTTCACAATGTAGACCAATCAGAGTCGCGCTTTTCGCGTCAGTGGCGTCCAATTAGGCAGGAGCCTCTTCGTGTAGCCCCGGTGTGGCCATATATTCACAGACGAGCACAGAGTAAGCACAGAGTATTCACAGGACAATTGGACAGTTTGTCTTCTTCATGCTTGTAAAGCTGCAATGTGTCCTTATGTTCACAAACAGTCACACACTACGTTCACAGTCACGTTCACAGCGTAGACCAATCAGAGATGACGCGCTCGCGTCAGCTGCCTTCCAATTGGCCAGTTGCCTCCTCGTGCTAGTACGTGACGCTGACTGGGTGGTGGGCGATCGCACCGGTGTGGTGCTGGTTGGACGCCGAGTGCGTGAATGTCGCTGTCGTTATACCGCCCGCTGAAGACACCGCGATAGGACGGGATTGCTGGGGGACAAAAGGTATGGTTAATAAACAGGTAAGAAAGAATAAGTTTTATGAAGTGTCTTGTCTGTGTAAAACAATTAACTGTGTATTAGGTGTTTTGGAACATCAACATCCAATCCATCCATCCATAATAATTATTATAGAATGAAATAAGGAATCTTTTGTATAATGAGTGTTTTCCAATGTTATTGAAGTAAATACCGTCTATTCTATTCCTTGATTTTACAACCACTGGATGCTGATTGTTCATGCAGTTTGTTAAGTTAAATCATATTCTCAATTTATAATCCAATAGAGTAGAGTAAGAGTCTTTTGATTACAGTGCTGCAGTGGTCAGTAACGGTCAATCTTTACAACAGGATCCTCCGGCTCTGAATTATACTATGAAGCTATTGTATGAAACAAGCTATCAAAATACTTGCCTGATTCTGAATCTGCATTACCGCAGCATTAGTGGGTGAAGCCTGGGGATGTGCAACTATGATGGACTCAGCTGCCCGTATCTCCTCTACTCTGAAACAAAAGCATAGATTAATTAAAGATAAAGGAATCAGTTTGAAAAATTTAATTTCTTTCAACACACTACTGTGACCTGCATGTTTTTTGTCAGTTTATTACTTTTTACTTCTTTGTACTTCAATTACGAAGGATAATAAAGTAAGTTTTTAATGTAGGAATGTATATAAAGGCAAACTCAGTATTATTTTAAATAACAACATTCTTTAAAAGCCATTAAAATGTTAAATGCTCTTCGTCTTGACAGTTTTGCAGATACCATATATTCTTCTCCTTGAGGAGTTGCTATTCTGTTTTTAGTCTATATCCCCACAGAATTGATTCAATGGAGGAGTTCACTTGGACAGATATTCATATCGGGAGCAATCAAATCCTTCCACACAAATGAGCCCAAATATAGTCATATTATTATAATACCACTCTATTTGTCTCGAGGTAAACATTATAAATATCATGAGCACATACTTAGGCTTGCTGTCCATGGCCAGCGACTCCACCGCTTCCACCTTCACACACTTGGCGGTGCAGTCCTCGGCAGGACTGGGCTCCGTGGACGGCGCTGCGCCCGACTCTGTGTGCGTGCGCCGGTGCGTGATCAGGTGGCCTAGTGATCCAAATTTTTTTTTAAAATATCAACTGTCTGTTATAAGTCAAACTCAGTATAAATAATTGTAATTGTGGTGATAATAAAAATAATTTCAAACCATCCTGGAGACTTCTGAAATGGTATAGCAACTGTTGAACTACAAACAGAGACCTACAATTTGAGGCATCCTGATAGGCTTTAATCGGGGCACAATTGACTCGTAATTTTTTTAAGCGACCGTAACTTATATATCATCTCTCTTGAACATCATCAAAACCGAAAAAGTGTGTAGGTTGGTTGGTCAGATCAAGAATCATCATAATCTAAATATATAAAACTCAAAGGTGACTGACTGATATAGTGATCTATCAAAGCACAGCCCAAACCACTGGACGGATCGGGCTGAAATTTGGAATGAAGGTAGATGTTATGACGTAGGCATCCGCTAAGAAAGGATTTTGATGAATTCCACCCCTAAGGGGATAAAATAGGGGATGAAAGTTTGTATGAAACTTTGTCAATTTTAAACCGATCGGGCTGAGACTTTGCATGCATAAAGCTACTATATGACGTAAGCGCTCGCTATGAAAAGATTTTGATCAATTCCACCCCTAAAGGAGATAAAATGAAGGATAAAAGTTTGTATAAATCTTCTGACTTTCCCATTTTTGTCTAGCCAAAGGGAAAAATTGCTCTTACAACAGAACTATTTGCATGCGCTGCCTTAACAGTTGTATAAAATATAAATAAAATCTATACTAATATTATAAAGCTGAAGAGTTTGTTTGTTTGTATGTTTGAACACGCTAATCTCAGGAACTACTGGTGCGAATCGAAAAAATCTATTTGTGTTTAATAGAACATTTATCGAGGAAGACTTTAGGCTATATAACATCACGCTGAAACTAATAGGAGCGAAGAAATAATGGAAAATGTGGAAAAAACGGGGAAAATTATTCATCTTTGAGGGCTTCCGTTTCGTGCGCTGATAGACTATTAACGGTGCCATTGACAAGAGAAGGTTATCAAGAACAGTTGAGCACTATATATCAAATCGCAACTGCCAACTGATACGGAAAACACATGGTGGACGGGTTGGTAAGAAGTAAGACAAGGCAGCAGGTTCGCAATATGTTATATGCGATACCACCGGACAGGCCGAACAGATATGTGGGTAGCCTTACTTACATGGGGCCAGTGTCAGAACGGGCCGCTAAAATATTGCGGCAAGCAGAAGTCAATACAGCTTATAAAACAACGGATAATTTACGTCACCTGTGTAATGGTAAAGACCGGTTGGAAGATGCCAGGAAGTCTGGGGTATACAAATTGGTGTGTGACGAGTGCAATGCTGTGTATGTAGGTCAGACAGGAAGAAATTTCGAAACCAGATACAAAGAACATATGACAGCCCATAGGAACGAGCACCTAGAAAGATCACACTTTGCGAAACATTTATTAGACACCGGACATACTTTGCAAAATAACCACACGTACCAGATTAAGCAAATATGCGATAAAGGATTCCGTTTGTGCGTGTGGGAGCAGCTGGAAATACTGAAACACCAGGGTCAACCTTTTACGTTGCTGAACGACCAAACAAACTTGGTATCATCACCATTGCTACGAACTTTCATTGGTAATGGAACAAACACCACCTAATTTGGTAAACACGCGAGCGATGACGCAACGACGGTTACGTTAGTGAGTTTGAATAGTAACGGTCAGCCAGTGACACATCGTCTGACATCATATTACGTTATATAAGGAGCGGTCGTTTCGCCGAGCTCACTTTCGGACCGACGTTCGAGGAGTCAACACGTCCTGAGGATGCCTCGTGGAGAGGCGAAACACGTGTCGACGAAAACATCTTGCCGAAGGAGAACAACAAAGCTTCAAGACACAAGGTGCGGTGTTAGTAAGATCTTGAGATCCACGGAGGTCACATTGGTTAGGAGGTGAGGTGTGGCGGTGGTATATGGAGAAACACACCTAAAAACCATCAAGTCTGTTGTTTGATGTCGGTTAAGGAGCAGTCGCAGCGGAAAAACACTACACATTTCTCCAGAGTTTCAGTTACAATGGATTTCCGCAAAGTAACGCCTGATTCAATATTAATTTACAAAAATATGTATAAAAGAATTATTTCTCTTAAAATAATCTAACAAAGTGTCTTCAACAATATAAGTCTATCTTTTAAGTTTAACTCACTAGAACCGTTTTTATGGTAATAACTATTCCACGCGGACGAAGTCGCGGGCACCAGCTAGTATTTTATAAGTGACATAGGCTGTTTTTGCCCTTTTAGAACACGAGAGGAGCTCTAGGCGAACAGCATTCACATGTTTCATAATAAATAACAAATACAGATTCAGATTATTTTATTGTCAGTTGTGTGATAATTTATTAGAAGTGGTTTACAAAATAATAAATAGTTCATAACGACGCGCTGTAACGACAAGTTGGTTTAACATTTATGCTACACCACATTCAATAATTAATAATTTATATACATTATAATAATAGTTATATTAATTAGTAATAATTCTAATAATTAAAGCAGCTGTAAAGGGGCTTTGTCAAAAATGGTACATGATGTAGCTAATGTTATTCACTATAGCTAGTTTACCTTTGCACATGAAGTCCTTAGAGCACACTTCGCACCGGAAGGGCCGGGCGCCCGCGCCCTTCTGGTGCGTTCTCTCGTGGAACATCAGGTTGCCCTTCAGAGGGAACGACTTGCCGCATTCGCCGCAACTGTACGGTTGTTCGTTGCAGCTGTGAGATCTGCAAGAATAAAACACAAATAAATTTATTTAGAAAAACCAACACAAGCTACAAACTTGACTTTTACTTAATTCAAATTCAAATTTCATTTATTTCATAATTGTTAACAGTTTTTTGTATTACATTGTATTAAGGTACCAGTAGGTCCTGCATTAGGAATAGCTGTATCGCAGGCACCTACTATAGCGCTTTAAATACAATAATATCTTTGGCGGTGCGATTGTTATCCGAAATTATAGTTAGAACAAAAATAAACATTTGAAACGAAAAAATGTTTAGAAAGGCTTTATACCATATTAGTAGTGCAAGCTCATCGAGACTTTGTCAAAGACCAAAAATGTAGTGAAGAATGAGATGAGAGTAACAAATAAATATATCAGCATTCATAAGCTGTACCAGGGCATGCTATCTTTACACAAAAACGCTTCACGCTATCGAAATACGCTCGCAGCGGACGTTCGTAACCCACGCGCAAGCCAAATTGATACTTAACGTTTCGACTTACAGCTCATATTTCACTGCATACAGTTCGATTCTCTCAAAGTTATCATGGTTGCCATTATGAATGTGGCTTTAGTACAACAATAAAATTGTATTATTTTAGTGTTATACTCAATCAACGGTGAATTATTTTTTGTCAAATTAATACTTTATAGTGATAAAGTATTAATTTGACAAAAAATAATTCACCGATTGTTTTGTATGTGTTATTATAACAAAATATTATAAACCTTTTTCATAGATTTTTACTAAATTAAGCCTGTTTCTCTCGAATTCGACTCTAAATTGCTTATTTAAGTACTTAGATCTAAATACTGATACAATTCGAATTCATTTTTTATACTTAGACGACGCGGCCAGCGAGCGAGTGATGTGCCGTTTGACACACGACTGTCGAGCGTACTTTACTGTGCCCTCCGCTCGTTGCGTGTTCGAAACAGGGAGATAGGTTTCTGTTGTATTATTTATTCTGTGGCTGTACTCAAATTCGGGAGCTGGTTGTTGTAAAATTGGTAAGTGGTAATTTTGGATTACACTCGTAAATTGCTTATCACATGCTATCCATTATCCATTGCTATCTCAAACTTGATGTATATCACAAACAAGTTGTGGTAAAGCATATTTATTAACCGACTTCAAAAAAAGGAGTTTTTTAATAGTCTACTTTGACACGCTTGCGTAACAACTCGAAACACATTCAGCCATTTTTACTAGGACTTTTTTGGGTAATTGCTTTTAAGAATCGTTGTGAAGCGCGCTGCTAGTTCATTACAACAGACGGTCATCCAGACATCATCATCATCATCATCCACAGCCCTTGGGATCCCACTGCTGTGTATAGGCCTCCCTTTGTATGTGCCATCTGCGTCGATCTTGTGCAGACCTCATCCAGGTTGGACCCTCGACTTTGACGATGTCGTCGATCCATCTCGCGACAGGACGACCCACTCCTCGCCTGCCAGTTTTTGGCCACCACTCTGTAACTGCTTTACTCATTCTGTTATCAGTTCTCCTAACTACGTGTCCCGCCCAGCTCCATTTTAAACGCATCCAGACTTGACACCGACTCATAGAAAATTTATCATTAGTATGATAAAAAAAGGAAAAAAATAAAACGATATACCTCATATGGGTAATAAGATGTTCTTTCCTCGTGAAGGGCTTGGAGCAGATCTTGCAAGTGTGCGCCGCGTCCCCGGTGTGCTGCTTCAGGTGGTTAGTGAGATGCTCCTTGCGCGTGAACGTTTTCTGGCAAAAGTCGCAGCGGTGAGGGGACTCGCCCGTGTGGATTCTGCTAAACATTTGGAATATTAGTGTTGTAGGGTTTGTCGTGTACGCTGCTAAAGTTGTAAAACAAAAAACAAAGTATTTAAAAACTAAGCATTTTTGTTGTAGACATTCATTTTTGCATACCAGTAATGGTTAAGATGTATGATGATTCTAATTTAAGCAATAAAAATCTATATTAAATAATTATATCTTGCAAATAAATATTTCTTTTTTCTTTATATTCAAGAATAGTAATAAAAGGATAGTGTAAAACAAAATCCTACATCATCATCAACACTTGTTGACCTATTGCTGGGTATAGGTCGTCTCTCCTAGATATCACAGGTGTGTTATGATATCATGATCGTATTCACATATCATTATTATACCTAGTATAAAATCGAAAGTGTGTTGTTGATCTGTTGGCTTCTCTTTTCAATTTTATTGTGATTTTTGATAATGTATAGGATCTCAATAATGACATAGGCTGCTTCATCCAAGGACAGATATTAGAATTAGTATAAGAAACACACATAATAAAAAAACACAATAAAGAAAACAAATGAAAACTATGTCTAGTCATAACTCACCTGATTGATAACTAATCATAAACTTTAATAAACTTTGAGATCAATATATGGGAATCAATGTCGTAGATTTTAAGGGTAAGATATATGGTCGAACCACCCTTAAAATCTGCGACATCGTTCCCCAAACACATTGTATAATCATCATAAGAGAACCATTTTTATATTTATTTGCATTTAACTATACCGTTACTATGAGGAAAAGTTAGTGATTTGTAGCTGGGACCAATTTCCGAAAGAACTATAACGATTACCAACAATTGAAAGAAATAATATTAGGTTAGCAATAAAATGCAGATTATTTTAAATAGGGGCATGAATAATGACATGAAAGAACCAGATGTGGACAACAAGGTTATGATAATTAATGTAATTCTTGGTGCCTAAAGACCCTCATGTGAACTTTTGCCCTTGTGCTGTCTGGAGAGTAATGAAGGGATGAGGCAACATCTGACATGGCGATCTTTTCCTTAAGAAAAAGTGTTGTCAGCCTCAAATGTCTGACATGTGCAAACAGTAAGGTTGTGGCAAAACCTGACATTGTTGGTGACATGCTCTTTATTCAAGAAAGTCTTTTCTGCGTCCCACCCCTTTGCTGTGAAGGGTTGATAATTATGACAGTGCCCTCTTGACTAGTTAGTCATGTCATGTCTGTCAAAAGGTCATGTCCTCAAAATGTAATGTGGGATGCGAGATATTGTCGGAGAGTGTGATGAGAATAAGAGGAAATCTTGGTGTACAATGGGCAGTCTAGAGACTAATATAATCGACAAGATATATGACAGTACCTGACATGGTTGGTAAGATGTTCTTTTCTCGATATATTTTTTTTATTGTTAGTTCACAAACAGAAACATACAGGTTATATTACACAATTTATAGATGCTAACAAATTACTATTTGTATTTTTCCCATACAGTGAACATAGCTTTTTGAAATTCCATGTTTTAAAAATACCTTCCGATAGTTTAGTAGACAAAAGTTATTGCAAAAAATAAATGGAAATATTTTGATACAGAAGTGACAGTTATGTGGTCACCAGACAGTTTTGTCAAGATTTTATTGAATAGGTGTTCTTTCGAACGTATAATTGGCAGCTTACGGAGCAATAATGGGATATGTGATCCGACATTGTTCGTTAGTTGCTCTTGCCTGGTTGATGTCTTGGTGCAAAAGGATTATTTGTGTGGCTTATCCCCTGTATGTAATATGTCATGCAAAATAATGCGACAGAAACTGGAGTGTGACAGTACATACCTGACATGGTTAGTTAAGATGCTCTTTTCTCGAGAAGGTCTTTGAACCGGTGGACTCGTGTGTAGTCTCACCAGTATGTTATGTCAAATTGGTGGTGGTTATAATGCTTGAACCTCTGACAGTTTCTTACATATTTGATTTACTCGACAAGGTCTTGGTGTAAAATGGGCAGGCTTGGTAGTAATAACGGGACATGTGACAGTACCTGACATGGTTAGTAAGATGCTCTTTTCTTGAGAATGTCTTGGTGCGGTGGGGACACTTGTATAGCATCTCACCAAAATATAGTTATGTCAAATCAGTAATTCCTGAATACTATGACGATGTCTAAAATAGTTGGTTATGTGCGTCTATTCGCCTGGGTGTTTCTGGAAAAGTTCTCGGAGCTAGGGAGTAATAATGAAACATGTGACAGTACCTGACATGGTTAGTTAGATGCTCTTTTCTTGAGAAGGTCTTGGTGCAGAAGGGGCACTTATGCGGCGTTTCGCCCGTGTGCAGGTTGACGTGGTTCGTGAGGTGCTCCTTGCGCGAGAACGACTTGGAGCAGAACGAGCACTTGAACGGTGTCTCGCCCGTGTGTTGTCTGCGGATAGATGGAACCACTTTAGGTAAAAGTATCAGGACTTATTCAAGCTTTTCAAGATTATATTGACTACTGCGCACAAAATTAATAGAGGCACAAACCTGACAATTTTCATATTGTGTTGTGCTCTTTTTTTGAAGCATTAGCACAATTATATTTATACCTGTTCGATAAATAAAGAAACAACGGTTGCGTCGCGGATCAAAAAGAAATGGTATGAACATGTCTCTGTTATTCTAGCACTAATAATAATTTTGCCGTATGTTTAATTATCAGTTATTTTATCAGTTACCTATTAAGTGCTGAACTTACATTACGGTAATTTAACTAAAACTTTTCTTTTTTTTCACTCATTTTCCAATATAGAGTTTTAATATTGCCGTTTCGCTCAAAATTCGTTCTGCTCCGCGACGGCACAACGGTAGCCAAAATATGTACCTGGGATAGACACGGTTGGTGTGACGGGTTCTTTCCTTGAGGTCTATGAGACCTAAAATACACGATTTCCGTGTATATTCAGTATGTTGCCGCACGTGGTTGTTCTTACAAACTATAGAGGTGACAGAGCCTGACATGGTTGATGAGTCTGCCATAAGATACAGTGCCTGTGACTATACTGACAGTGACAGTACCTGACATGGTTGACAAGGTGCTCCTTCCTGGTGAAGCTCTTGCTGCAGTAGGAGCAGGCATGCGGCGTGACGCCAGTATGTTGCCGCACGTGGTTGATGAGGTGCTCTTTTCTCGTGAACGCTCGCGGGCAGAACGTGCACTTGTGCGGAGTTTCGCCCGTGTGTTGTCTGCGCAACAGAGTACATTCCGATTTGGTTATTGTAGCTTCGAGGATAAGGGTAGAATTTGTGTGACTTGTTTAATATTGCCTGTTTGTCAGGAAATATGTCCGCGCGCTTGCCAAGATTATATTTTGGTTGGGACTGTTGGAATCTCAACTGTCTGTTATTACATTTCCATGTGTGACTGTTTTCAAATTGAGTTTTAATTAGAAACCAACTTGGATGACGTTCATTTTAATATATGAAGTTTACAATTCATGGAAGACCAGAAGATAAGACTTAGATTTAACTAGTGGATCATGAACATCAAGAATTTATTGGTTCCATGAACAAAGTTAAACCAAAATTCGCTATAGTTGACCAAACATTTTCTAAATACAGCAAGCGCTAATGGCAATCATTTCAAAAACAGTCCTTGCAAATCGGAATGCACAATGCTGTGCTACTGGGTGTCGAAACCTCACACAAATGCCGTCTCTATAAGCTTACAGTCTAAACACACACCCCACAAATATTAATATGAAGCTACCAAGCAGCAAGTTTATTTTCGAAATAATTCATGCAATTTTTAGCTTTCCCAGCCCATGCTTTTAAATTTCATGTTAGGCGGTGGCTTGTAGCACAGCATTGTACTTACAAAGTAGGGATAAAAATAAACAAGTAATCACCAATCACCTCCTGTCATTTGAGGGCTATTTAGAGCCGTTCCTACCTACCAGTCATTCAACCGCCAAGCAGTTCAGTTCAAAGTTCGATTTGAAAAGCAGAGTGTCTAGTACAATGTGTACTTTCAAGTCCTAGCACCTGTCTCCAGATAGTAAGCGCAGTGCAAAGACAAGTTGGGCACCAAGTTCCAATATAACAAAATAGCTAGAGTGAGCTACAGGCTTCTTTTCAGACACAAAGTGATGTGTTTCAAGATTATTTACATGCAATTCACTAACTTTTCCTCAATAAAGTTGTAGATAAAAACATGTAAGCAAAATAGTTGATAGAGCAGTCACGATACAGCAAGAAATTCGTTCTTTGCCATCTGTCTACGTTGCTACGTCGCAATAGTACTCTTTTTATAGCTGTCATGTTTGGATTTTCTGTGCATTATACACGTGAAACACTGCAGATATGACGTTGGAATATAATATAGTTCCATGGAAGGATCTGGGCACCTACCACGATGTTTTTAGCCACGAAAACGTTCCCAATTTACCAATTCTACCGGAGTCACGATTCTGATTAATAAAGAATACAGTGCGATGAGGAGGAATATATTCATATATTGCGCTACAGCCAGTAAAAAAAGCACAGCACTCACCTAACATGATTAGTAAGATGCTCTTTCCTAGTGAACGACTTGGCGCAGTAAGTACAGCGGTGCGGCGACTCGCCCGTATGTTGCCGAACGTGGTTCGTGAGGTGTTCTTTGCGCGTGAACGACTTCGTGCAGAAAGAGCACTTGTGCGGGGACTCGCCCGTGTGCTGGCGGACGTGGTTTACTGGGGAACAAATTTAAATATGTATGTAGGGTCAAAGGTCATTCAGTTATATGAGGGTGGATGGACCTGGAGGCCACCACAATGTATCTGCTCAAAAGATACTGATACTCAGGTAAGAAGAAAATAAATGGTTCTGATGATGAACTATCGACTCTGTGGGGTATCACAATACTCTAGCCTGTTTTTAAGACCAAGATTGTGGATTTTTGACATAATAAGTACATGATAATATATGCAGCTTACATGCGAACATGATATTCAACCTATATTGTCTGTCTTATGAACAAAGTTTTTTTCGCTACCTTTATGTGTTGTTTAAACGAAGTGTATACTCAATATTGAATGGTATCTTCTAGTGCATAATGAATTACCTAGATGATCTTTCCTGGTGAACGCTTTCGGGCAGTATCCACACTGGAAGGGTGTTTCTCCAGTGTGTTGCCGCACATGGTTCACCAGATGTTCGCGTCTCGTGAACGACTTTGAACAGAAGTTGCATCTGTGCGGAGACTCGCCCGTATGCTGTCTGACGTGATTGAGGAGGTGTTCCTTGCGCGTGAAGGTCTTTGAACAGAAGTCGCAGCGGTGGGGCGTTTCTCCTGAAAAGAAGAATGTTTTAGTTTAGTATTTCAATAGACCAGACAAACTTTATAAGCGAAGCGTTTTCAGTGGTTAAGACAAGAAAATGCACTCCATCAAAACTCTATTGCCTTTGAAAATCCAAGCTTCATAAATTTGCTAATATAAATTTTATAGTAAACTGGTACCGCGTAGCATATAGTATTTTGTTCGAGCAATTTTTGTCTTACTCTGTTGCTCATGTATTAATGTACATATTGCCATCATGTCTGCTCACCTAATCTAGTTATTGGTGCAAAGAAGTAAGAAACTGAGCAAGTTATATGAAATGAAGATGGCTTCATATCGAAATGATTGCATAAGGCTGACACACAGGGGTCTTTATTACAATAATTTAGCTGGAATTGTTATCTAATTTGTTATTGACATTATTTCATTTCAATTGTTTTTTTTTTTATAAAATGGTTTTATAAATTGCCTAACATTGAGCAATAATGGTCCTGATATAAATACTAATACTTCACACTATACTGACCCGTATGCCACAATATATGATTGGAGAAATGCTCCTTCCTCGTAAAAGACTTGCCGCACAGTTCGCAGCGAAACGGCGTGTCGTTCGTATGACACCTCATATGATTCGACAAATGTTCCTTTCTCGTATACTTCTTGCCACATAACTCGCATTGGTGAGGCGTTTCACCTAGTTGTGAGAAAATAAACAACGTTAACATTTCAATGATGCAACTATGTCGGTCGAAACGTTTAGTTTGTTTTCTCTTTCGGTAAAAAAACTTGTGAAATACAATATAATATACGACAAGGGTTTTCTATTCATTTCAATCCATGTTGCCATGTTTGAAATAGTTTTACATTGCCTTGTTGTATTTTATTTGTATTTTTTTAAGTATCGTTAAATAGTTGAATCATTCAATTGTTTTTGTTTATTTTCTGCACATGCATGGGTGCAAGCTTGGATTTCTAGCAATGGTATTTTTTACAAACTAAAAATTCCGAATAAAGGTATTGACTAACAATTACTTACCTTATGTTAAATGTCTAGGTAAAACAATGCTTCCAATTTGAAAGACATTATTTTTTAAGATAGGGGTTCTAAATAATAGGGTAGATTTGAATAGGGGGAGCAGTTAATGTACACCTGGCGTATTGTTATGTTTATAACGCACTGTACCGTATAATTATGATTTCCCCTAATATTTTGTTCTGCTATAATGATTAAGTAGTAAAATTATTGTCTTGAGTTAATTCGTATTATTTATCTGAACTTCACGTTATGTACGAATATACAAAACCTCATAAAATTAATAGTAGATCTGTCCGAGCAAATAACTTTACTTATGACAGCATTTTTAAGTTAGTAATTTCAATTCTGTTTAGCGAACTCTTGTAGTAATTCCGTTTAATACTATACCTTCGACTACAACGTCGCTTGTGCTAATGTAGTGGTTAAATTCTTGACTTAACCGAGTGTAAAAATAAAACTAAAATGAGGAAACAATGCCAGTGTACTGGGGACCTTCACCGGGGTTCCGCTGGCGGGAAGTAGTGTTTTGTTCGTTGCTCTGTTCGTTTGCTTGTGTATTTAATTTTTATTTTGACTCTTAATGAATGTGACATATGACATATTATGAATAAATGATTATATTACTAAAGTGACATTTACTAACCAGTATGCCACATGACATGGTTCATGAAGTGTTCTTTCCTCGTGAAGCTCTTCTTGCAGATATCACATCTATGTGGTGTCTCGCCGGTGTGTTTTCGTACGTGGTTCACCATATGTTCCTTTCGCGTGAAGGTCTTCGCACAGTATTCACATCTGTGGGAAAGTAATATAGTTAAAGTTATGCAAAAAGCAAGAACACATTATAATATAATAGTGACATTTTCGCACATACAGCTGAGAGAGTGTTATCAAGAAGACAAACATGTTTACTGAACAACCTCTTTTATTTCCAAGAATGTTTGATTGAACTACCTCTCAATTCAAATTCAGCAGCTCAAAATCGTCAATGTTAGTGAGCCTGAAAAATTATCACCATAGTTTTGTATAGGTATTTCACTATTTCTTCAATCAATTCCTGCGGTTTTAACAGCGACTTCGGTACAGTGATTTTTTTTTCATTTAATTTGTTGTTATAAGCGAGTGTAGTTCGGCGGTTATAGCGTTTGCCTTACATTCTAACGCAAACCTTCAGTTATGAGGAAATATCAATCAAGGAGGATATATTTATTACCTGTATGGTGTTTCTCCCGTATGGCTCCTGACATGGTTGTCAAGGTGTTCCTTCCGTGAGAATGTCTTGTGGCAGGTGGTGCAGGCGTATGGCTTGTCCTGCGGCAGTCGCTTGGCGTGTCTCTCCACGGGGTCGCCCGCTGCAAGGGAGGAAGGCATGGCTGGTATAGAGAAAGAAAGAATATATGTATATTTGTTGAAGTAAAACATCAATATTAAAGCTTATTCGGAAATGAGTGAAAAATCAGGAGAGGCAGGATTCATCTGCATTTTTAAAACATTCAGTCTATAAGTTATCAGGTGCGAACATCTAAGCTTATCGCTTATCAGATTTTTCCCTTTTTTTCAATAATACATATTTTTTATTAAATGACACTGGTGCTACTAGTGCTATAGGAAATCTTCTATACGATACTATTATACCACCCGGCTGAGTGGTCTATGTGTTTAATTCATTCAATCTATCACCATGCTACATTTTATTCTATTCAAGAAGAAAGAAGAAACACATTAACACATTCAATCAATTCTTTGTTGACAACATTCACTTTAATGTCAGTCTTGTCCCTAAGCTCACTAATAAAGATATTAATGCATAATTAATTACTCACCAAGATGGCATTTCCCGTGGCGGGACAGTTCTACCGGATTGGCGAATGACTGTCCGCATACTTGGCAACTATAGGGCTTGGTTTCACCGTGATACCGTCTGCAGAAAAATAAAACGAATGCATAAATAGATACTATTCCTTGTTGATGAAAACTGTCTAAGAAAATAAAACAAGTGCATAAGTACTACTTATTGTTGATGAAAATTATCAATTGTCATCTTGCAAAAGTATATATTTGTCATCTTCTCTCTTGAGTCGTATTTCCTCAAGACTGAGGGTAGTGACTCCCCCGCAGAATTAATTCGTTAGGGGAGTTCTCTTGGGCAGATACATCGTGGTGGCAGCCCAGGTGCTTCCACGAAAGACACATGTCGTCGGATATTGTGGTCCTCAAACATGTCAGTTTCCTAACGATGTTTTCCTTCACCGTTAAGCGAGTGCAAATCCACGCATAACTTGAAAATACAAGTTATTGGTGTAGGTCCGGATTTGAACCAGGGTGCGTCTGTATGAAAAGCAGACACTGGAACCGCTGAGCCACACTCCCTTTATAAAAAGTAAAAAACATTTTTAGGCAGCAACCTATAACATTAAATTTAATCATAATATTCCGATGTAGTCCTCACCTGTGCACAATGAGCTGATATCGGAACTGGAAGGCTTTCCCGCAGATGTCGCAGGCGTGGTGTCCGGGGGACGACTCTGCCTCCGACATGGTGCTGGTGCCCGGCACCTCGATCTCTATCTCACCCTGGGGAACCATGAACATGTTATATATTAAGGCACAAGGTGCGGGGTTGGTAAGATCTTCATAGCCACGAATGCCACTTTGGTTAAGAGGTGAGGTGTACTGGTGGTATATGGAAACACAGTCCTAAAAACAACCAAGTTGATTGTTTGAAGCCGGCTAAGGAGCAGTTGCAGCGGAAAAACACTACATATTTCTCCAATCTCATTTATAAATTGGAGTAAAAGAGTGATGAGTTTACTGTCAGTTGCATTGAAAGTTTTGAAAATCAAATTCTTGATCATACAATCACTTCGTGTATTTCAATTTATAAAAAAGGTCAGTATATTTAAGTACTAAAGAATGTATACTGTAATCCATAACCCCGGAATAGGAAGATTTTCAAGCGTAGCAGCAATAAAGGAGCCACCATTATAAATCATCATCTAAATAAATAATAAATAAATAAATATTCCTAGACATTGCACACAGCGCCATCTAGCCCCGCACTAGGCAAACGCTTGTGTCGTGGGTAGTAGATAACGGATATAATACTTATATAGTTTTCTTTTGTAAATACATATGTACTTGTTACAAATAGAAACGACCAGACTGAACACAAGTAATGACACATTTTTAAATTCATAAAATATTTGTGTCACGCGGGAATCGAACCCTCAACCCTAGATTAGAAGGCAGAGCTACATCCAACTAAGCTAACAGAGTCTAAGTACAAGAACAATGCAATAATGCAATGCAACGCTGATTGCTGCCAGTAATCAGCATATGCTGAGTTCGGGCAGACTTATTTATTTATTTATTGTATTGTATGTACATATGTGTGTGCGTATATTTGGTGAATCTGTCTCAACAAATGTTTTTCTTTCTTTTCTTTGAATATTTAAGTTGACTCACTTTACTCTGCGCCTGTCCGTCCGCGTTGAGTTTCCCGAACACCTCGTGGTAGGCGAGCAGCTGGGACAGGTCCTCCACGTTCACCTTGTACATGGCGGTCATGTCGTGGTCGGCGCCCGTCGATATCTTCACTACGGCGCCCTCCATGCCCATGGCGCCTACACTCTGTCAAACATGAGAAGAGTTAATTTATTGACTTTTTTTGTCTTTTCTTTTGACATGCAGTATGTTATATGACAATAAATGGGCAAAGGAATTAATTAGTTATTTGAATATAGGACGAATATAGCTTTTTTGACTAGCCACAACTTGTTACATAACAATAAATAAGTAAAGAAATTATTTTGTTGTCGTGCTGTCTGCCACACTCTCAGCCTTTATTTTTATAAAACTCTTCTCTTATTCATATGTATCTCTTCTAGTACTAGATCGCCATCAAGCCCCATACCAAGCCAACTGTGTGTGCTATGTCTTATATGCGTGTGTGTGTGTAATATTTATTTATGACTTAAGAACTCTCGACGGTTCTTATGGGTACTATATGACTACAAGTGCTACAACATACCTTCAAATCAAGCCCCTTGATATCTTTAATCTCAGCGGGTATAGCAAACTGCGCGGTGTCCATCTTGGTCTGCGTCTTCTCATCCTTGACGATGGCGAGTGGATCCGAGGCGCTGGCTTCTATCGAGGTGGTGCCGTCTGCGTTGTGTGTGACGAGTATGTTGGCTGGCTCGCCCGTCGCCTGCTCGATGCGTACCACGTTCTCTAAGACTTGGCTGCCGAGCTGGTGGAAATAGATGATTTAGGCATTGTAGCTACTATATATGATAGTGAAAACAACATAAAAAGGAGCAGTACAAACACCCAATATAAAGCTCAAACTTGTTCTTGATTGTCATGTCTTCTATGAATTTGAATTATCATGTAGAATTCAGGTGGCAATGCAAAGAAACTAAGTACTTTTGCTGACAATGTCTACTTAGGAAATCCGCAATCGTCGCAGTAGACCTGATCCCATCACTAGTTTACGGAATATAAACGATAATAAGAAACAATAAACATCTGCTGGCCAACAATCTGTTGCATCTGATGAATGGTCAGCTATAGATCTGATGGTAGCTTGTTCATTCGTATAATTTCTTATAATCTACCTACACTGAGGACTACTACTCCTGCTACTATGTTCCATCACCATTACAATCATGTCTTCACTGAATGCATCACATACATAGCCCTTAGTCAAGCAATGGAAGATAATGAGCTGTGTTTCCTGCGAACTACAATCCAGGGGTTTTCAAATCTAGAGTTAATAGGTATCTTCTAGGTAAACGTGTTACACCCTAGGCTGCAGCAATGCTTAACATCAGGCAGGCTGTAGTCAAACGTAAACCTATACCACGTAAAAAAAAAACTTTATTGTCATACTACAACAACAACACATACCTGCTGGCCAACAATCTGCTGCAACTGATGTATGGTCAGCGGATGGTCGGACGGCAGCTTGATGGTTTCATGCAGTTCCTCCTTGTCTACCATCTTGCTGCTGCTCGGCTCCACCACCGTCACGATGCCATCTTCACTCACTGTCAGCTGGATCTAGGGGAATGGAACATGGTTTCAATAAGTCGCCACTTATACATAGGTATGACACCGATGTATTATATTTCAAGTTTTTATTACTCATAGATAGATAGATAGATAGAATATGATTTTTTTATTGTAACACCCGAAATAAAAATACAAAGAAAGAGATTAAAAATAACGTATACTAGCTGTGTACAACACCGTATTTAATGCACAATAAACAAATTTGTTATTATACTATTGGACGCCCACGGCTTCGTTCGCATTATTTCGAGTTAAAATGTAGCCTATGACACCTCATATACCTACAGCCGTTTTTGCGTTATAGAGAAACAAAAAGATAAACAGACATAAATGCTGCAACGTGTTCTGTTATGGATTTAGAGTATACCTAAACAAATATTTTTCTAATATCTTATAATTATGTTCAAGTTTTTGATCCTCTTTGGAATTAAACTGACTTGCTTCATTTTTTTTTTACATGAGATAGGCTCACGCTTGACTACAACTTGCTTGATGTTAAGCAACGTTGTAATCTACGATCTAGCGCGCTTGCCTAAAAGAAACCGGTTTACTCTCGTACTTGAAGACCGACAAATTATAGTTCAAGGGGAATAGAGATTTGGGCAAGGAGTTTCACAGTTTGGCTGTTCGCACGATGAAAGTCGAAGCAAACCGCTTGGTGCGAGTCTTTGGAACCTCAACTGTATAATGGTGCCTTCTTGCCGTACCTCTACTCTTACGATGGTGGAATGGGGCTGCAGGAATTAAATTATGCAATTCATCCGCACACTCTCCGAAATGCAACCTGTAAAAAACCGAAAGACTGGCCGCACCTTACGGCAGTGCTCAGGCTTTGTAATTTTGAGCTACAGAGTGAGTCTTTCGCGATGAGCTTTTTTGCCCGCTCCTCAAGTAACTCATAAGTCATAGTATATGACATAGTGCATACAATGTACTAGGTATCTTCTAGGTAAACGTGTTACACCCTAGGCTGCAGCAATGCTTAACATCAGGCAGGCTGTAGTCAAACGTAAACCTATCCCACGTAAAAAAACAGCATTTTTATTGCAAAGAACAATCTAATCTTAATTGTAAACAAAAAATTGGACTTTGGTTCTAAATGAGCATAATGGTACATCATGTGGAAATATGTAATACATAATATTGTTATCAAATACAAGGTCCTGTTCAATTATAATTATGCGAATAACATTTTTTATCTTTTACGTCGGTGTGCATATAGTAGAATAATAATTTAAGTAAAATAATGGAATTTTACAATACAATACAGCTTTATTGCACACCATAAAATATAAATGAACATAATAAACGGACTTAAAGTATAGATGTATGTACAAAAAGGCGGCCTTATCACCTTGAGTGATCTCTTTCAGGCAATTCTGTGAAATTTGCAAAGAACATTGTGTAGAGAATGTCTAGTACATTCTAGAAATCGTGAATCAGTGGTTAGTACGGTATTTTTATTCTGACTCATTATAGTCGTGATAGAATCGTCGGAAGATAAGCGATTGTCGGCAGCTCTTATGCCATATTAGGGTATATGCATGGAACTGAAATTTGTTTTTTGTAAATAAACTATAAAAAATATACCAAAATACTAAACAAGCTGTGCAAACTCCATTTATTTCCACTGAAAAATAAAGAAGTTGACGAATTGAAGATTTCATTCCATCTCTTTCTTTCAAAACAGAATTTTCTATGTAATTTGTATAGCGTTAGTGTCATGTGACGTCACATGGCATGTCGGTTCTCTCTGTCCAATCGTAAACTAAAAACGTGTATAACTGGGTTATAGTTAAAGCTAATTGAAAAATAATTTCACTATGCTGATTGTCTATTTAAAAGCTTTCATTGAAGTAATAAAAAAAAGTTGTGCATATTCCCTTTTGGCAACAAGGAACCCTACCAGAACTTAACCCTATTAAAAACTTTTTAGTGTTTATTTTGTTTCGCTTGCCGAGTTATGTTGCCCGGACTCTAGTAAACATTGTAACAGATGTCCTGTGTCAACTAGCATAATCAATCGTAGTAAGGCATATATTTGTGAGCTAATGTGGGTGTGTATAGCCAATTTCAGAGTCACACTGACTTAACGCTGACCATTTGCAATGACAGCAAAATGCTTAAGCATTTCTCCTTAATATTAAACACGTCATCAGAAACGCTTACTTACTACGATATCAATCAACATTTTTTTTTTCAATAAAGATATTTCTTTATTTATTCATTTTCTATTTGGGCTGCTGAGTCAATGGTCAGCATGAGGTCAGCGTAGCACTAAAATCAGCTTATTTATTAACTTACCTCGCTGACCTGAGGTTTGGCGATACAAACAAGCAGCGTGAGCACAAGAACATTTTATTTTACAAGTGCACATTTATTTAGCTAATAGCTGTATATTTTAGCAGATCGGTGTCAAAAGGCAAAAATACACACTAGGAAATTGAAGGACAATCACATATACATACAATTATATATGTCCAAAACAATCTCAAATAAATTTATTAATTATTTTTTTATGTTTATTATAAACATTTTTTCTTTCTTTTGTAAAAGAAGTCATTATTTGGAATTTATATTTATTATGATCAGTAATGGATTAATTTAAATTTGAGTAAAATACTTTACTGCATACTTTTTGATGATTATTGCAGTTTGATTAGTATAGAATAAAATATTGCTTGTAACATTTATATGACAGTATAACAATTGTCTTACTTCAAAATATATGTAAGTTACTGAAGCCATCAGCTTCAGTGGGTCGGATGATACGTTAAATTGTAGGACAACTGTCGTACTAAACGAACAACCGGGTCGTTTAGTACGACAGTTCATGTCAGAGGCCCTTAAGAGGCTTGATAAACTCTTGACACCAGAGTTGTCCACTCTCATTCGATAAGAAGAAGAAGTAAAACGTGTTGCCTAAAAGTACAGTTAAAATAGCTTGCAATATTTGTCAAACATTCAATATTTTTTTACCCAGCTCTTTTAGAAAGAAAGAGGAAGTCTATGATTGTTGTAAACTTCTTTCCATGTGCAGGATTGTCCTTCAATCTCGTTCAAGCCAACCATTGGTAATAGTTACAGTACTTACTTGCTGGTTAGAGTGGTCGGGTCTCGCTGTCATGAGTTGCTGCTGCAACATATGCTGCTGGGAATGATGGCCCTGGATGGAGAATAAATCATGATGTAAGAATAAATACTTATTAGACACAACCTGTATATGTGATAGTGCAGAACTCAGTAAACCTCACCACCAACATACCTTCAGAACTTACTTGATTTATATTATATTTTAGTGGTATGTTTACACATTGTAATACTTAAACGATCGTATTATTAAAAACCAGATTGCTACTAAATTGACGAAATACCAGAGTATTTTGTAAATGATTTTTTATTACTCAAGTAAATATTAATTCTTCGTGTTCCTGCAAAACTTTCCTTTTTCTTAAAGTTTGGGAATGGAAATACTCACAATGACAATTTTATTTATCATAAAGGATTAGCTGATGTACCCAAGACCATTTAATATCTATTCACTAAAATTGTACCATGCATAATTATTTAATAACTGTTTATCTCTTATAACTAATAAAATAGTAAACTAGATTCTACATAAGACATGTAAATTATGACAAACTAACAAATATTATGATGATTCAGACAGGATTTCATTCCCAACATACTACCTACAAAAACTAAAAGTACTGTAAAACTTTGTAACAAAAGTATAAATAACTCTTTAATGTTTCATTTATTTTAATGAAGATGATACAAAGATAAATTAGTTCTTTTCTTTCATGCAAGTAAATAAATAAAATACCAATACCTTAAGATATTTTGACGTCATGCTCATATTAATAAAGATCTAGAAGATATTTTTAAGTACAAGAATTGAATTAGCGGTTAATGAACAATATACCAATTTATAAAGTAATGTTTCCTCGTTGATAGAAGATATTTAATTAACTGTGATAGTATTAAGTATTTCTAATCATTATTCATAGAGGCCCATACTTCTATATCTAAATGCTTATCAAGTGCCCCAAGAGTCTTGGCAAACCACTCATATTATATAAAATATTAAACATGCATAATTTGACCTTGCCCTTCACACATTGTTAAGATTTGCTGCTGCATACATTAAAATTATCAAGAATCATAGCTAAATTCTATAGTAAAATTAAACATCTACCGAGACCTCCATTTTTATTGGCAAATGAGTGAAAATAATCACGAAATGAGTGGAATAATAAACTAATTTTCCAATAAAAAGTTAAAGTTTAGTAACTATCGTGTGGGTTTTGCACTTGACAAAATAGCTCATCTACCAAGACATTGTATTACTAAACATTCAAATTATTAAAAATCCCAATTAGCAATACTCTAAAAACTTAACAATCAACCATGACATTCTGACCTCCATAGTTCCATGCATGTTACGTTGAAGCTGACATAATGACTATTGTCTACACAATAGCTATATGTGGCATTCCCGCTAGTACATAGTGTTATCACATGATTTACCATATCAATGTTATGGTGTTGAACAAATTCGACCCGGTTAGTGGGTACCTGCTGGTGAGTTGCCTGCCCGGTGACCGTGATTTGGGATCCCGCAGCACCTTGTTGTAGCTCCTGGCCGTGTTGGCTGTGTGCAACCAGCGCTTCTGCAATGTTTTGTACTATTAGCAATTTGGTATTCATTCATTCAGTCACGGGACAGACAAACATGCAAGCTGTAGTTTCACTACATTTAGGATAAGTGGCATAATATGTATCTAAGCAATAGTATAGAAAAACATCTCACAAGTATGGGAGAGCCATAATAAACTAAATGGGATTGACATCATGATTCACTTTGCAGAGTGAATCATTATTATAATTTGTTACTACTACACTACATAACTAGATATGACTTTCATCTAAAGGTGAAGCAGATATTTAGAAAATTTAAGTCAAAAACTGATCACATTATGCTGATTATCATCAAATGGGCCTCTGTCCATATGTGATAGTTATTTCCTATTGCAGCCTTAAATTGCTGGTTCTCTTTCTATTCCAATTGTCCAATCATCAACAGACTTCTAAACATGTTTATTTATCAAATTTGCCCTTACCATGAGTTTGCCCAGATTGTGTGGCAATAATCTGTGATACAGGTATCTGCTGGCCCCCAGCCGACACCGTGACCTGTGACTGGCCTGCATGGTGCCCCAGGATGATGTTAGGGTCTCCATTGAGTATGCTGGCATGTTGGCCGAGCTCCTGTAATTAATTACAATTACAGTAAGATTATGCTGGTGAACATTTGAAAATGTATTTTGTTACCACTAGATAAAAACGGTTTATATGAGAGTGGCAAACTTTTGTAGCAAATCTTCAATCCACTCAACAAGTCTGTGACACTGTTTGATGAGTTCTAAGATGGACAACCAGGACCTACTAAATTAAGTAAAACTTGATGATAAATGGCAAAAGAACACCAATCTCTCTGAACTGGTTTTAGAATCTTGTTGGATTTTGTGTCGGTAAAATATGAAAAATACATTCCAGATATCAACTCATCTCGACATTTAGTTTTTTTTAATGCAATTTAGTAAGTTGTACTTGTAGCTTTGAGTTTAGGTCCTTCTAAAATACTAAACTGTGAATAATATATAAAAAGGTAGGTACCTATGTCCAAAAATAATTATGTTCACATGTGATTTCAAAGCATTAAAACAAGCTTATTTGTTGAAACTTACCTGAACAGGTTTTCCGTTTTCAATTCTAGTTCCAGTGGGTAATCCATAAACAGAGACTTGCGGTATCGGTCCCGGGAATAAGTTTGTAAATACCCAATACTTAGCAACACTGGACAAAGCGACATTCACAGCTGCTGTGTTCACTCGTAAATCTGTGGCAGATGTAGTAGCTGGTAGGGTTCCTTGTTGCTGTTGTTGGGCAGCCTGCACTCTTTGCCCTTGAGACTGCAATTATTGCACAAATTAGCACCATTACACAAAAAAAAACTGGCACAAAAACACAAAACCTCTCGAACCTCTGAACTCCCAGGGGGCTGGCCACCTCCCGGATTAATATTGTGGTGCTCGGGATTCATTTTAAGTCCTTTTCTATTGATAAATAACTTCCTATACACTAATATTTACAAATACACAACATTTCTAAACTTTGCGTATCGGCATTGTCATAATTTGACTGTCACTGAAATGGAGGCGCGGGGGACGCGACGGGCCGCCATTACAGACACACAATAACATCTTCCTGAAGATTTTCTGGCATTGAAGCAAAGTTTAACACTGTAAAACGAATAATGATACACTAATAATGCAATCTTAAGGTTACTAAATCTTAAAATATGGGTTTTATGCGGAGATAAATCTAAAAAACTTAGAAAACACTACTTCACAGTAGTTATCCAAAAACGAAAGTTTTGTCACTTAGCAGTCGTGCCAACACACAAATGCAAAGAAAAATATGGAGGGAACTTTTAAAAACTTGCTCTGAACTTTACTGTATTAGACTTTTTTGCAATTTAATATGGTAGAACTTTAAAGTAGTATTATGAAATAGATTAATTTTATTATATTTTATAGAAATTTTCAGGTATACGTATGAAAATTGTTTGAACTGGAAACCGTCTATTTTTGTTTTCTTCTTTTATTGCGTAACTCTACCAACGACCAATAGATGGCTCGTCGTATGCAGTAAGAATTTTACTACCAACATTATAAGATTTAAAAATGCGTTCACGGAAAAATATGTGCCACAGATAATAAAATATATGAAGGTAGATTTCGTGTATAAATTTCAAACTATTATTTTATTTTGATAAACTGTCGATTCAGCTGCTGCAGAAGTATTGCAGTAACGAGATAAGGTATATGTATGCCCTTGGTACAGACGGATTTTTAGTGGGTACGGCTGGCCCAGCTTTGATAGCGCTTAGTCGTAATAGATATAATCACAATCACAATTTAAATATTGTTTGCGACAATCAAACTAGGTTACAAGTAAAATATTTTATTAAATCCAACATTTTTTGTAGTAACTCGTGTCGCATAATTAAAAATTGTTATTCTTTTAAAAAACGCATAGCCTATTCATGAAACGACCAAAAGCTGTACTGTTTTTCTATTAAACGCCTTTAAGAAAAGGAAGAGGTTTTCTAAATGTTTTAATAAATGTATTGGTTTTGCTTTAGTTGAAGATTTCCAATAAATTGAAAATAAAGTAACAGCTGCCAAGTTCCTACCACACTCGGCGAGTTGGGTAAAAAAAACAGTTTTTTCTTGATCAAGTTTTTACTTATACTTATTTAAGTATAAAAGTTTTTTTTTGTAGCAAAGAGAAGGTGGACTCGACCACATAATACATACTCTACTCGTAATTCGTAGCGCGTAGCATATTATGTCTACAAAAAGTAACATACATTCTGGATATTTAGTACTCAAATAAATCTATCATAGGTTACCTATGACTCGTATGACTCGTACCGTACGAGTAGGTAAAGTATATGAGGCCAGTTGTTCGTTAATAATACAGTATAGTAGTAGTCGTTAAAATCATTTACGAGTATGTTCCTAGACTGGCCTGTTAACTTAGGTAAGTGGGTTTGCCTTCTAATCTAGAGGTTCCGTGTTTGATTACCGCATAACACAAGTAATAACCTACCTATGCATTTTTCAATTTACAATTAGGTACCTACTTGTGTAGAGGCTGGTCGTTTCTATGTAACTTAACTATGTAAAAAAAAACATTTTTATATTTGTATACCTTTTCTCCATGCCATTAGCGTTTGCTCAGTATGGAGGTAGATGGCGCAGTGTGATATAGCCCGAGATATTTATTTATATAACACAAGAATTACCTACTTACTTACTATAACTGAAAATGTTTTTTCTTTGCATTTACATTATTCAGCATAGAGTATCGATTGTCTAGTTAAGTATAGACTATGTTTCAAACCAGTTATTCCGCTGTTATCGACACCTACAAATAGAACAAGTGCATTGTAATATATTTGTATCTACGGTATTATCAATTTTGTATGCAATAGCTGACCAATTGGCTCTAACTAGAACAAGTTGATACTACCTAATAACTTTTGAATCGTTGTACTTATTGTTACTATAAAGTATCTATTTTATTTATATTTTCATACTTGCACATATACAATTATACAAAAAAAACATGTGCCCGACGTACCTATTGGGGCGCAGCAACATACACTTGCTATATGCTAGGGTCTGTACAAATTTAGCTTACAGTAAGTACTTAGGTAACTCGTTAGTTGAGGCTGTAATTACATAACAATTGGTAAAAATGCGAGCGAAACGACAAATTCTCGCTTTAAGTACCTATTTTTTTATGAAATAAGTATTCTTTATAATATCTTTCTATTCTATATAAATTGGGCTATGTGATGGCCAACAAAATTCAAATGTCTAAAACGGTAGGAATTGAGTTCACCTACAATTTCTGCATGTAAGTAGTTAAACTAAAATATATAGTAATGCGTTCCAGGAGCAACAACTCAGGATAATCACGTAATGCAATGTGTAGGTAGACCGTCTACGTAGTAGTTTAACTAGGTACGTTCAACGCAGCCGGCCGGCGGAACTCCAGCCAGCATAACATTCAGTAACAACCGCGAGGCCACACGGACCGCGCGCCTCTCGTCTTTCCACCCGCGAAAACATTCACGTCGTCGCAACAAAACTTTTTAAACAACGAACTCTTTTCTCCAAACTGCAGTTTCGACCTCTTTTGTGTTCGAAAAGTTTAAAAAGGACTATAATTTTGAATCGCGGTTGAATTATTGAATTATTCAATTCAGTCGCTCGTCATTTGTTTTGATTAGGAAACGACGGTGGCCACTTTGCCGCTAGCCGGTCATCTATTGCAGGTATGTGTGTTGTTTTGTACACAATTTTATTATTATTTACAATTTTGTTCACAACAAATATGAAAGAAAATGAATTTTACTTTCTAATATTGCGTACCTAGGTAGGTAAGACACATCAGTAACTTATTTATAACTTAACTTATATCATTGAATAAGATTTAACTTTTAAAAATATTGCAAGATAAAGTATATAATAATGTTGAATAACATTCTTATATACTTTTACTTAAATAAAGTATCTGCTAGCTTCTATTATGAAATAAGTAAGTAGTGAAATCTATTGTGGTTTGTCACCACAAATTAGGTGTGATTATCAAGGAAATTCAATTTAGATAATGGGACATTATGACTACATCTACGAAAACAAGTCAAATGAAGATAACACTTACACACACAAGTAGGTAAGTACTTACTTAAAGTTATTTAACGAGTTTTAAATTAACCAGACTGGAATATATTGCCAATATTAAGTATATTCGTCATTAATTACAAACGATGATGACAAATTACATTTCATTTAGTTTGTTTTTTTCATTCATTCATTTCATTTAGTAGACTTTTAATTTATACTTATTTAATTTGGAAACGTAATATACCTACCTGCAATAATTTTAACTATAAATACATTTAATTTCCTGAATTATAAATAATATAGTAATTAAAAGGAAAGCTCATCTATATTTAATATTATAAAGCTGAAGAGTTTGTTTATTTGTTTGAACGCGCTAATCTCAGGAACTACGGGTGCGAATTGAAAAAATCTTTTTGTGTTGAATAAACCATTTATCGAGGAAGGCTTTAGGCTATATAACATCACGTTGCAACTAATAGGAGCGTAGAAACATTGGAAAATGTGGAAAAAACGGGGAAAATTGTTCATCTTTGAGGGCTTCCGTTGCGTGCGCTGCGAAAACGGTTTAAGTCGTGGGTAACAGCTATAATTTTAAAAGCTGAAGAGGTTGTTAAGCAAAAATAAATATGATGCCCAAAATAACTATTCCACGCGGACGAAGTCGTGGGCACAGCTAGTAATTTATATGTTATAAAAACGATTTAAAATCATGTACCTATTCGTAGTAGGTTTTATTTAAATACGCCATGTGTCATCTGTAGTAAATGAATGGAAAATCCATGAATACAAGAATCCCAATGGCTTCCGGCAAATAAAAGGCTTCTTTGAACGATGAATTATTTTTCAGAATAATTTATGTAACAAGTAGTAACTTGAACGAACCTTAACATAAGTTCGTCTTATTCAGATTTTATTTTTATGATAATTTAAAATATTTCTATCAGAAATAAAGAGCGGGTTCCTACAGAGAATTCTTACACTGTCAGTAAGATCCTTTTGGCACACAAAACAGAATATGTCCTTAAATTAACTAATTATACATTTTAACCTGATTTCGATTCAGAACATATTTCAAGACATGTGTAGTATGGAGAACAGATAACAGATGGAGTAAAGCAGTTACAGAGTAGTGGCCTAGAACTGGCAGGCGAGGAGTGGGTCGTCCGGTCGCGAGATAGGTCGACGACGTCGTCAAAGTCGAGGGTCTTACCTGGATGAGGTCTGCACAAGATCGACGCAGATGGCACATAAAAGGAGGCCTATACCCAGCAGTGGGATCCCAAGGGCCGTAGATGATGATGATGATCACGTATAGTAGGTATGTGTACACATCTTGATCTAAATATAAAGTTAATTATTACAAAGCATTAGCTATATGATATAGGAAATCTATATTCTTAGTACAAAATATGTATGCAAATTTGTTACAGGATTCTTTCCGTTAAATCACGTCAAATATTCGAGACAACGCTAAATACTAGTTACGAGCATAACGCAATATATTCGCAATAATTTAATATTTGCATAGAGTGAGTAAGAAATAAGAATTGCATCGATAACCGGAATCGTTGGTGCGATTGCGTTGCATATTCAGGTAAAATGTACAAACCAATATGTAGTTACTATGCCACTAGCTTTATGTGTATATACATACATATTTATGTAAATAATAGATGCCTGTACATATAACACATATTTTTTTTTATATCTAAAACGGATGCCCTTTAACTACAGTTTGTCTGAATAAAATTAAAGCCTTAAATCAGTTAAAGACGCATATGAGTGGAAGTAATCTCTTTCGATAAGTTTGGTTTGGAGTAAACGCACAATCAATCGAATTATGCGTTTTTCCTACAGCTTTTTACACTTGGATTTTAATTACTAGAGCTTTACTAATTATCCGAATAGCGACTGAACTACTTTATATCATACGGAAAAACTAAAAGACTGTAGGTAAATGCCGGCATAAATTTCATAATAATTCTGTAACTACTAACTATGTACTATCGCTTTAGTTTCCTATACTAATATTGAGTTACAGTTAGTTATAGTTTACCTTTGTAAACCTTTTCTGTAAATACTCTTTTACTAGAAATCCTTGACATATCCAAACTTTTTTCGTCTACCAGTTCTACAATAGTACCAACATACAAAATTCAGTTACCGCAGAAGTACCAACACAATCCTAATGGTTTATAGACAAAATCAATTTGTATCCACTCATTTATTCAATCCGATCCGACTTCATGAATAAATTGTGTTAACTGACTATGTAATTGGGCATCTAGGCTTCACTAACAGTTCCGAACAAACTTTTTGTTAGAAATCTATTAGGTAATTATTTTTAAACGTAGGTCCTAAGCTCAGAATAGCAAGAATCTTTATTTCTAAAGTATAGTTTTATATAGTTTAGTATACAAGTATATGTAATTAATTCTGGATTAAGAAAACACGGGATTAATATTATGGTAATTCAATTGCATACGAATTGCACTGACTACAAATAAATGCTGCTAATTAACTTTATTATAATTAAACTTTGTTTCTATATATCTGGATTCTTGATTACCTATAATTAAACCCTATTTTAACCATGCTTAAATTATCTGCAACTATTCCTCATTTGTGACATTATTACGTTGCATTGCATAAGCCGAACAGACACCCACAAAAAATACGTTTCAAAAGATGTACTATTTTTATTGTCCATACATAGATGACTTTTGTAACTGTGTATTTATTAAGTGAAAAAAATAATTGTTCGCACTAATAATGAAAAAACTAAATGTATACGAACTCAACTACCGCCTAGCTACAAACTACAAAGACATCCTTGAAACAAAAGCCACGGATGAATACCCATAATCAAACATCTGATTAAACATTCATCATTTAATTGGAAATTTGCCACAGGTAAGTGTAGATAAGAAGAAAATTGATTTTCAGTTTTTTCGGTGTGCAACTGAATTGTGCGTTCTCTTGCATAACCGCTTTTACAATAGCATGCAGATGTAAACACTCTCTGTGTTTACAAACTATTGCATTGCAGCGATTGCGATAGCTGGCTAAACCATTTTTATGGTTTTCGTTTGAATTTTCCATTACAAAGCGTAATTTTTATGAGGAAATTGTATGAGGCGTTTTTTCTTCAAAAAAAGGGCAATTGGTTACAACAGCTGATATTTTATAAAAAAAACAATACATGTTAGATTTTATATTTTTACCCGACGGCAAAGCAAAATAAATGGATATAGATAGAGTAGGTACATATGGTAGTTTTGTACATTCTGTAAAATAACAAAATAGTTATCATCTTTAATTTGTTGTCACTTCTAACTACAAATTAAAGTCTAGTAAGTGATAACGTATTTAACACCTACCTGAAATACAGATGCATATTATTATAATCAGTATTATTATTAATTACTTAAGTTTTTATTTTAAATTAGTAAAATTTGTTTTATAAGTTTTTATTAAATAAATACTGTTCTTATAATTACAATTCAAATAATACTTACGACTAATGTTCAGATTTCATGGGAAATTCACAAGTGCGAAAAAGTTCATGGTCAATCAGTATACAGTTTCAAACCAAAAAAAAAAAAAAAATTATAATTAGTACCTTATCAAGTTTTAAAGTTAGCTAACACGTTGCTGTTTCTATTACGAATGCATGAAATTTTAAACTAAACAGCAATTATTAAACCTGCTTCTTTTCATAAGTACTATTACTTACATTCTAGCTAGTGCGGCAAAAATGTTCCTTTCATACCTAAGTAAAAATATAAGAGATTCGTATACCTACCAATCACAATATCAGACTTAAGCCCCTTGTACAAAAATTCCTCAAGACATTTAGTGAAAAACAAATAGCTATTAAAATCGGCTAAATATATTTAAGACCTGTCATGCAAGAGGGCTTTACAGTAATACCTGTCTTAGCTAATACATTTCCTTTCAATTCGTCAATTAGGCATCTAATTATTTCTTGTACTCGGGGTAATTATCATAAAAGTTTACGGACTGTTGATCGGTATAACCGAGTCCACTGGACACTACTTAGGCCCGTCGTATGTGTTGTTTTCTAACTCGAAGATGACCCTTAATTACACAGTACAACTCGTAATTTTTTCATCGGAAATGGAACATGAAAAATTCTAGAAGTAAACTAGTTATTACCGTCCTTTATCATTAAACAACTTTAAATAGGTATACGTGGGTTACCGTACAGTGTAATAGTTTCTTTTTGTTTGCGTCATGCATTTTAAGTGACAGACATTTTGCATGTGGATATCTTAATAGAGGTAGGTATTAGTGTTTTTATTGCTAAATAAAGTAAAATTGTTGCTAGAAATAAACGGAAAGTTGTATGACTAGAAAACTGTGCTTTGCTTATTTTTATAGCCTTTTATTTCAAAAGAAGCTTTTATGTAGGTACATAAGAGATAAATGAAAAAAAAATTGCTAGGCCTAGGTTTTACTTTCGTAGGCTTACGAGTATAAACTTGACTTTGTATAAAAACCGGTATAAGCTCGCGTCGATTTCAAGCAATTTGATAACATTTATCCATAATGTAGTATTACTATAAATAATGTTACATGGACAAGGTGCAAGTTTTTATGCGCAAACGCAGCTGCATCGAGTTTGATGGCTATTATATGATATTTTATTGCAAAGACTTTCGTTTTAATTATTTATCGATGATACAGCGGTGCTTCACATCAGTCATTGTAAATGTTAAAAAAGCTAATAGGTACCTATGGCACTTAAGGTTGAGTAATTATTTAATTGAAATTAATATATCAAACCAGTATTATTTCTTAAGTTTCAAATAAATAAAAGCACCACTCACGGTTGCACTTTCAACAAAACACATTAGTCCACCTACAAAAATAAAAAGCGAAACTCTGCCTGCAATTAATTTAATTGATCCAATATCTAACTTATTATCTGATTGCGATTGCATTTGATCTACACTGAGCGGTTATACAATAGAATTGTAGCGTAAAAATTACAAAAAAAGAAAGTCAATTACGTCCTACGATTCGGCACGAACTTAGTGGTCACGGTCAACTGACCAGTGGCCATAATAATAACAAATTAAACAGCAATCTTATTTTAGGACAGTTTTGCCATTTGGCAACGTCATTTTTGGATTATTAGTGGCTGTAGTGATGTGGAACGTGGATGCAAGCTAGGTATGTACTGTCTGTTGCGTATTTTATAGGTAGTGCATAGAATCAATTAGTTTGTAGGGTTCCGTAAACTGCAGGAAACCAGATTACTAAATCTTACTTTGTGCGTATGTGTGTCTGTCACCAGGTTGAATATAATAGCTAGACTGTAGTTTTTTTTACAAAGTGCATTTTTACACAACAAACGTGGGTTTGTAGTTATTTTAGAAAAATATATAATTCGTTTGACGCGCTAACCTAATATGCATTTGGCCGATTATAATTTGCACTTGACAATCATTTAGGCATACGATAAAGTTTAACGAAGGGGTTACTAAAGTCTTTAATAATTATATTTCTAATAGCTTTAAATCGTACACGTTTCGTACTTTTACTCTTAATTAAAAGTGCTTCGTTAATCTGATATAACATGCAGCAAACACGGCTATTGCACAAACATTAGTCGATACGTAACAATGGATTGAACAGGTAATTCTATTAAGAATCCGTTCTTTGTTATAAAATATCAACAAATTCTCTTCCGCGTTACATTTTATAGATGATACAACATTATAAAACGCACAGATGCTCTATATAAGGATTGATCAGGTCCCGTTTGGAAACATGTTTAAGTCACTTGAAAGAAGGGTAAAAACAAGAGAGTGGTGGATATGATGGTTTTTGGTAAGGCTCCTACCATCTTTACTTTAAACTGGGATTTTAGATCAGGATTTTTCTTTGTTCAAAACCATTGAAAAAATAACTGATCTACCTATTTATCGTAGATTTAAGGTTTTAAGTTCCTACGGCTACTAATAATAATAATGTGTATCACTAATAATAATATTTATCACCTTTCAGTATATCTAAGAATATAATTTGTTTCCAAGTCTGTTATGATATCTGCCTTTTAAATTTGAATACTTACCACATCAGTAATTTCAGCCAAAAAAGATTAAAATCTCTATAATTAATATATTGTGATGCTTTCTTTTCACAAATGATATTTATTTTTTAATAACCTCAAAGTGAATCTCTTCATATTTCAAACGCCACCGCGTTTAGAATTACGTAGAGGATACGAGTTATGTTAGTTATCGCACAGGGTGTTATGTTTCATTGCAGTTTTGGTTCCGCATAATGAGCAGATGCAATTTGATCAATTTTAGCGCAATGAATGAGAGAGTATGGATAACAGTTGGATGAAGTAATTGAATCACTGTAAAAAAAGAAAATTATATAAAAAAATAACAGATTAAGAATAATAACAATATTTGAAATGATCCGTGGATGGTGATTACCAAATCTTTGCTAAGTTTGGCCAAAACCTAAGTTAATGAAGATGATGAAATAGGCTTTAAACCACAAATTAACCGGTTCCTTGCAAAACAAACGAGCCTGGCGCGACGGAGCTGTGTGCCCAACACAATGTATTTGTCCGAAAGTGCCCTAGCTTAGATTTAGATTTACTACCCGCAGTAATGAAAAATACTAAAGTAAGATACATTATACCTACATATATCATAAAAAAAACTCTTGCTAGAGCTTTCAGCTTTCACACAACAATGCAAGCGACACCAAACAAACAAAGCTGCAAAAGTGTTACAGTGACTAATACCAAATCTGTCCAGTTAGGCTAACGGTGAAAACAATTAACAAAATACATTCCATTTATATACGTGTGTATCCTTAGCGAATGCGATTCGTCGAGGCTGTAAAATCAGCAAGTTGGTAAAACCAATCAACGCTACAGCTTATACAGAAATGGAAAATATTATGTAGGTATTGTGTTTGATAAAAAAAACATCAACTAAAGGCTTTCTTTTTATAATTTTCTGTATAATTTATAAAATTGTTTAGAAAGACTACTACTCTAATTCATTAAAAAAATCAAAACCGTTTTATCCCTGCAGTAGTTAAGCTAATTCACAAATCCTTAGGGCTGCTTAAAAACTAAAATTGACAATTCTCATACGAACGTTAAACAAAAAGTATATAACAAACTAATATTTTGAGACATTACACACAGTGTCATCTAGCCATATACTAAGCAAACATTTTTTTTTTCTTAACGAATGAGAGTGGCCAACTCTGGTGTCGAGAGTTTATCAAGCCACCCTAATGACTGCCGTACTAGACAAACAGCCGGGACCTGTAATTTAAAGTGTCATCCGACCCAAGGAACAATGAACAATTAAGTAAAAATACGATTTATCTTATCAAGTGCATAGTTCGACTTCCAATAAGAAGGAATTAATTTGAATTAATGGTTACAAATGGCTAGAATTCTGTCCCGGAGTAGGTACGTATTCTTATCACTATGTACCTACTTAATTTATGACGTTTGAAAACGTGAACCAGAGTTGATTTTACTTCAGCATTTTACTAATCACTAGCTCTTTATAGGCAAAAACTAATATTATGTAGAAAAAAAAAATATTTTTGCATATTTTAATTTATTCTAAAAATGATATCAAAAAACTATTTTTTGCTAATAGAGTTAAAAAAACAGATATAACAAATTAATTTTGGATGTTAAGTAAATAGCCACCAAATTTAGTACCTACCTATAATTAATCACTGTCCGTCTTATTACAAAACGCGGTTTAAATATTAGTCCAAGACTTAGAAAATAGAAAGTGGCTTCTTGTTGTTCAAACATCACATACAAACAATCAAATATTAACTTCAAATTGGAAGTTGATTTATCATTGGTAACATTTTGACAGTTTCATTATTATGACAGTTGACAGTCAAATTTCGAACAACAAAAACAGACTGCATATTTTCAAAGTTCTGGACTAATAGTTAAACCACGTTTTGTAATAAGACTCATTGGTAAAAAGCTTAAACTTAAATCGCATAAGTCAATAATAAGCTTACGCTTAGAAAATCAGTTAACCTACTTATCCCATATTGGTTAACCAATCGATTTCAAGGTAAGTTTCTTTCTCTTAAAACTCACCTGTATGTAATCTCATTAAAAAGTCTCATTAGTGACTTACAAATGTACCTATCGTTAAACCTACGTTAGTTTCGGCTACTCTTAATTACGGAGGGTTAAAAATAGACTAATTAGTGCATGAACGTGACAAATCCTTTCATTAGAGAAGCTGTTAAAGAATGCAATCTACTGGAAACACTAATTTACTTACCTAAGGACCTATTGGTTTGTTTTTATTTGATAGGTATTTAGATACAAGGAAATCTAGAAATCCATTCTTTTTTTTTCACGTAAGCAAGTGGACTTAATCTTTTAGAAAAACTGTTTCTTTTGTTGAAATAAGTCGTGTAATGAGTTTGCTATTGAAATAAATAAGTAAGACAAGAGGAATAGGAGCAATATTTGAAGTAATAATATATACTTGGCTTATATAAAAATGTTCAAAACTACTGTAACGATTTTCTTGGTAGATACTTAAAAAAAATACACTACTAGCCTAAATTGAAACACACTGAAAAATATTTCAGCGCAAAACGATTTATTGAAGGCTTTAAAAACTACTTTTCTAGAAAAATTATAATTAAGTATGCAATTGTAAGGTAATAAATTAAAATCGTCTCATTAATGTCTATAATTCTCGTATGTAAATATTATAATACATATAAGTAAACATGTACCGTCGTTCCAGTCTATTGTTCCTCAATAAGTTTGCATATAAGCCAACAAGTTTTTAGATTTCATGATAGATTGGCGTTCTGCTTTATAATTAGCTGGTTCGATTATGAAACACATTGCCTACTCTAATAAACCTACATGGTGGGAAAACATTACTCAATACGATTTGAAAAAATTTTTTTTTAAAGTCTTGCTAATGTTATCATAATATGTATATGATTATATACTAGGCTTGGAATATGATTTTTCTCAGTCTTTGGCCAAACTCGGTGAAAATATGTACCATCGTTACTTATTTCAATAAAAATCTGATGAAGTAGTAAAATAGAAAGAAAGTGTCGACAAATTCTACTCGTGCTTACGATATCTTTAATTTCTATCATGATTTTTTCTCATCTTTTTCTATATATTGTATACCTTTCATGTTTATAATAACCATAGCTTACTTACCCTACACTAGTTACAGAAGCTGCCGTAATAAAGGCTAAATAACTACTTTGTAACTGTTGTACAACAACTTTCAAAGGAAAAAGAGCTTGCTTATCAATTTGTTAGCTTTCAGATGAGCAGGTGTTTTTCTTTGTGTTTTTTCTTTGACTATAACAGGGAAGAGTTTTCTTTATAAATTGCCACTAACAATGAACACTATTTAGTCAATTTAAGCGGTTACTTAATGATTTATTGATCTTGCTATTTGATTTTGGCTTTTTACTTAAATAATAATATTATTATTTTATTCTTAAGTAAATTATTATTTTACTTATCTTATCTCTGCTAGTACTACTAGCAGAGATAAGATAAGCAAAGTTATCCACAACTAGCTTTTTAATTACTGATGTTAATATACAGTCGGAGATTTTAAAAAATTGACATCATTTACCATTTGTAAACGACTTAACAAACAAATTGAGAATATGAATAAAATAAATTTATTGTATCATGAAACATTTATAAAGAAACAAAATAAAAAAAATGATACATAAGAAGTTTAATGTCAAAACCCGGCCCCAACTCAGCATGTGCTGGATGCAATCATCCAGCGTTGGTCTTCCGTTGAATCATAATACACGTAACCACACTATAAATATTACATACTGATTAACATGCACACAATACAGCGAAGAAAATATACACACATAATATAATTTATATAGAAAATATTAAAACAGTTGAGAGTTTTTGGAATTTCAAGAAAAAAAGGTAAATAGCTCATGTTTAGGTATTTAACTATCAACAATTGCGCAAGACCCATCACGTTAAGACTTATTTCTTCAACTAGCAGATAAGTAATGCAGAGCAATTTCCCGGCAAACTACAATGGTAAGGCCAAGGCCACACACAATGGCACTGTCATGATCACAATCACTGATTACATTCGTTTCTAACTATAGCTTGAAATAGATGTATTGCTAGAAAAATCGTTTCAGGAAGAAGTGTAAGCAAACCTTATTAATGTATATTATATTATATAAACTTACGAATGTAAACTCTGTGGTGACTATAGACTATAAAAAGTAAAACTAATGACAGTTGCAATATTGATAGTTTTAGGTTGTTATTATCGTTACCATGGAAGTTGATAACTGAAATGGATTGTACTGTGATATCAAGAAAAATAAGAATAAGAAATATAACTGTATTTTCCTGTAAATCTTCCTTTAATTATTTTGAGATTACTGTAGAGCCTATAGAAGTTTGTTAGATTCGATTTATTTTATTGTATTTGTTGAAACCAGTGTGGTTCCTACGGACTTTTCTACGTTAATTTAAATTAAAAATAGTCAATGTATATTCTAATTGATTGGAATTTATTAGGAACTAGCTGTGCCAGCGACTTCGTCCGCGTGGAAAAGTTAATTTGGGCATCATATTTATTTTTGCAAACAACCTCTTCAGTTTTTGTAAATTATAGCTGTTACCCACGACTTGAACCGTTTTCGCAGCGCCCGCAACGGAAGCCCTCAAAGATGAATAATTTTCCCCGTTTTTTCACATTTTCCATTGTTTCTTTGCTCCTATTAGTTGCAACGTGATGATATATAGCCTAAAGGCTTCCTCGATAAATGGTCTATTCAACACAAAAAGGATTTTTCAATTCGCATCAGTAGTTCCAGAGATTAGCGCGTTCAAACAAACAAACAAACAAACTCTTCAGCTTTATAATATTAGTATAGAATATAGATATATTAGGATCATATGGTTTACATGATGGTGCTGAGTGAAATGTACATTGATATTTATTAAAGTATTCAAAATATATTTCCAATTAGTTCAGCCGTTTGAGCTTGAAGAACAGGCAGTCATACAAAATTACCTCGTACAAAGTTTTGCCTTTTATATTTTATTAGTGGGATACCTTTTCAAAGGCATTAATTAAGTTGACTCAACATTGGTTGTGCGTTGATGTCTTTTGTACAGACAAAATATTTACAAACAAAAAAAGCAAGTTTGTATTTTCATTAGTCGTTAAATGAGCTAAATTTGTCCATATAATTAGTTAACGTTTAACATTTTTGTTAGGTATTGTGATATTTATAGTCCCAACAGTGACATACGCTGTTTTTATTTTGAAACGAACCGGAACGCACGCAACATGACGCAGGCCACAACATCTATCTATCTATAGTTATTGTGGATATGATCAAAAATAATACTTCACCCAGCCATTGAGCTCTCAACAAATTTCAATCAATACAGTAATCTGATTTAATTACGATAGATCTTAAGGCACGCTATAGTTATAAGTTGTATAGTCTCCATTCATTAGTTTTAAGCGGTTTATTTGATCAAATGTTTCACCTTTTGCGAGATTGTTGTTATATGTATGTTAACGGTATTTACTTTTAGGTGGAATTCTCGGAATTGTTTTCATAGTGAGTCTTCCTGAACAACCTGATAACCTACTCATTATTATTGGAAAGCTTAAAGTAATGATGTCAGATAATATAATAGTTTTGATTGTTTCCTAAGTAATGAATTGTTATACATCATATGCTAATTTAACACAGTCACGCAATTAATTATAACAATAAATCAAATATAATAATAACCTGCGGGTCAAAAATTCCAAAAAGTAAAAAAAGAACCCATTAGGCGGTATATTTATAAAAATTTGGTATAATTTATATCATCTGATTCATTCATCTTTTGGTATGTACATCTTCAAATATATATTTTTTTAATGTCTAGACAACATATTCCAGTAACACATTGCTTTAAACCTATGATATTTTATTTTACGGCATCAATTTCTCCAAGCCGAACGCACGGCCTTTAATTTCTTTCGGCAATAAAAATAATGGTAAATCACGCTTTAGTATAAAAAAGGATCGTTTAAACTGCGCCGCAGTGTAACAATTACCCAAGACAATAAGCTCAACAGCACTAACTTCTCACGACGGTGTCGAAACCAGATAATAATCGCGTAATGGGATGCGAAACTTTTTTAACCGACTACAAAATAAAGAGGTTATCAATTTAAACTGTAGGTTGTTGTTTCTCTTATCCATGTTTTTCCAATTTAAGGGAAACTTTTTAAATCGAGTTTTAAATAGGGAGGGTATTTATTTAAGCTATATATGTACGAGTATAATACTCATATTATCAGATTTAGCTAAGGTTTAAGTGTTTCCCTTAACTGTGTACCCAGTTTGTGGGGTCAAGTCCTAATATACCTGATTTGGCAGAAAACAGTTTATTACATAAAGCTAAAGTTTGCAGTAGGTGCTATGATCAATGATACAAAAAAAAGGTGCTATGATCTGTTTGAACTTCCAAACACGTGCTCTTTGCCTAAGTATTTTTTGAAAACTATGTAAGTATACCTAAATGATCAATAGAATTATTTTTCATTTACCTGTTATATACGAACTAAAAGAAGTCGGTTCAAATTTATTAAGGTGCCATATTTTTATCAGCCACGTTTTTGTTCCAACTTAGATCGGCGCGTGAGCAATGCAACACATGATTTTAGACAGATTTAGAGGTAGTGCTAGTAAAGTAATAGTTTTGTAATATTGTTGTCTGGAAATGCGTAAGTACTGGTTTACATTGCGTTGGCACTTAGCTTGGGTTATATAATTGAAAGTTTTGTATTGTCCAAGTGAAGTATTTTAGCAAACAAAAAAGAAACTTTGTTCAAACGTCAATCTGGGTGTACGTGAAGATGTTTTTATCACTTCTCGACTAAAGTCCTTCTTTTTTTAATTCAGATAAAAGGATTGTAGAAAAACAATAATTGTCACCTCCATGAAATAGAGAAGTAAGCTTCTGTTTTTTACGGTTACCCTTTTTATTGTTACCTCTTCGTGATAGATTTAGGTGCACTTGATATACTTACCACGTATAACCTGATTCATTGACTTTTACACGAGAGTTTTATAAATGACTGCGAAAACTACTCCATTCATCCATGAAAATGAAACTGAAAACTATGTAAAAAAACTAGAAAATAAACTTGTATTATTGTTTAAAGTTAATCAAATTCAGCTAATAGTGAAAGTCAGTCCCCTAACTAATCCAGTAGATTGAGAAATGACTGGGTTCTTTTGAAGACAATTCACCGAAGCACCGCCAATGTGCTTATCTACAGTTCAATGTGTGCAATATGAACATAATATGTATATCTATGTAATCAACAAGTCATACAAATCATAAGCTTAAATTTTGGCCAATACTCAAACTAAATCTACTATCTACTAGTGATAGTGTATAGCCAAGGCCCCTATCTAATCCAGTAGATTGAGAAATGACCCCTGCCCCGCCTGCCTCCCTGACCGGGCTCATTTGGAGACAATTGATTCATCGAGACACCGCCAATGTGCTCGTGATTGTGACACTTTGATTCCACTTTATCTACAGTTCACTGTGTGGAATATGTATGTATGTATGTATAAATAGGTTCCTGGAATTGATAGCCATGTTTTACCATGTTTTTGTTTCTAAACCGACGTTTAACATCAGACAACTTGTAGTCCAGCGTCAATCTATCTAGCATAAAAAACGGAGAAGTCAAATGTGGTGTCGAGTATATTCATAGCCCCCTGGGTCTCTATGGCTAGCGCATGGCTTTAACCGCATTGCTTCTGAATAAAAAGTAAAATGATATTGACAAAAAAAAACTATATTATCAGTCATTCTGTCTGTCTTATTATAGTTTACCTAGAGTTATATTTATGAAATTCCAAAAACATGTTTTCTGTTCCCTAAGCTATTAATAAAGATTTTATTTCATCAAAACTCGACAAGAATAGTTGAGTCTAGATTGATGTGGGTGGATGTCAAATAAAGGGAGATGTGTCACATCTTTATATTATAGTGTTGACATTTGCGTAGTAAGTGGTAGGCAGGCAGGTATCACTGCATACACCGTCCACATGCTTAGCAAACAGACGTCCAACAGCATACTTATCAACAATAACAAAGTGGACGGGGTTTTGTGACGTGGAATAGGAGGAAGAAGAGATGCCGTTGGAGAGGACGCCTATACTCAGCAGTGATGGCGATAGGAACACAGGTTTTTTCATGGTGTAGGTGCGCATTTGACTTTAGTCCACATGTCTCTGCCGAATTACTGCAGGCTGTGGTGTAACTCGCTTTTAAGATCTTCTGCCCTTTCACTCACTTCTTTCATCCTTTCACTCAATTACAGTCTTTCTAATAATGCCAATCCACTCACTTGTACACAGAGCGGGCTGGTGGTATATTTGCCAAGCGTGTAGACGGTGCAGTTCATATTGATGTATTTTATGACGTAGGTACAAAGGCATACCTACTCAGTTATATAAATAGAATTCGCCATACAGAACTCAAAAGGCTCATAGACAAATTTTATTATTCATACGTAATCAAAATGACAGAAGGGAAAGTTAAACACCACTAAAACAATTTAAAAGTAGGTACTATATTATGCGTTAAATGCAAGTGCAGTACGGATGCGGGCTATTACAAAACACAGATTAAATAATACATACATACATCATACACCCTTTCATTGCTTCTCAAGTTACTCTGCTTTTGTCAAGCGTAAATGACGACCGACCTCACTTAAACTTTATTCACAAAAAATGGTGACACATTTTTAATTCAAACCAGCTTTATAACGATAAAAGAAATAAGCATGTTTAGTTTTTATAATTGAAACTAAGTAGTATACCTTACTAAGTACTTTTTTTAAATAAGGCTGTTGACACTGGGAGACGTTACGTATATAAATTTGATTATTGTTATACCGGCATTCGGCCACTTCAAATAGATTGGGAGTCAACCCCATAAACTAGGAACATGCCTGAAAGAAAAAAAAACAGCTCAACAAAAAAATGTGATTGAGAAAACATCAATAAACAGCAATAGAGCTCGCAGCTTTGTACTTAAATGGAAACAGTCTCTGCCGCAATCACTACTGCGTGATTTGCAATTGAATAGACTAGCCCTGCGCACGCGCAATGAGTAGGTATCGATAGATGGACAACTATATATTTATTCATGTGTTCATCCGAAAACTTTTTAGTCGTTTTGTTTATTCTATTTTACTTAAATATTTTAGTATTTAATAGTAGAACTCGGATAAACCTTATTATTACCTGAAGTAAGCATTGTTTTTTCTGATATTTTTCCGTATTCGATATATCTAGTTATTCAATATAAAGTGTGATACATCATAAGCAAAGACACGTCATTTTTTACTCGTAATTATTTAAACAGAAAAAAATGTTACAAATTAAATACAAACATATTTCGTACAACAAAGTAGTACCTAAGCAAAGTTAGCATGCAAATATCCTTATTACTTACGTTTACTACGTCATACTTTACAAAATTACTATTTAATCGTCTTTAGTTGCTTAATAATTAAAATAATTAAAGTTTTCTATCTGCCGCTCCATATTCTGCAGCTACGTGCGTAAGCCACGCTGCGCTCGCGCCGGCCTGCATAACATCTGACGCTTATGTTAATCAATTGTTATTGTTAGCTTCTGGAGTTTCATGATCGAAATAACTTGTGTGCTTGAGATTGCTTACTTGGTTTATGAAGATAACCTTCTAACTATCAATATGGTATAACTAGTCGTATACCATGATGAAGATCCGATCTCTTTCTGTATACTTTGAATAGGTTGGCAAATCCGAAGTTCCTGATTAAAATGTGTAAATATTACCTCTACATCTCTAATACGTGGACTGGTCTAGACATTGACTATAGGTGTATTAACAGTTATTATGTTTGCACCACATACATACCCTGAACTTGTTCAGTACATTCTAAAGTTACTTAAGTAAGTAAGTATCTAAGTTATATTTTTTTCGCAACATGTTAAACTGGCCTATATTAAGGGTACGTATTCGTACGTACGTTTAAATTTAGGGTAATGTATTTGAAACATACAGAGATGGTGTATTTTAAATGGATATGTGGGCTATGTACATCAATTAATTATTATAAATTGGCACATTAGCACTTGTGCCAATATTTTTGATCGTAATCATTTTACTTTAACTAGGTACATGGTCATTAACAATTTAAGTGGTTCAAATCGATTCTTACTAGCCTAAATGTTTATTATATTATCGTATTATAAGTATATTAATTTAGCAAATTGATAGCGGTATCTACGTGTATTACAACTGTATAAATAAACACTAAATTATAAATACAGGGAGTACACGTCATTTTTACGTCGAAATAATTTCAAGGTTGTTGTTCGATCGATTTAAGATATATTTTCCTAGATTTATACGTAGGTATCTAGAAACAACGGTAGTTTGGTATTTTATTGCTCATAAAAGTATAAATAAATATTCTATTCTGTTTGTCAAAATATCATGCCACAGCCGGGAATAGTTCAAATGAAACCATACAGACATAACGACTAATTGGATTACGGCTACTTACTTTATTTATATCTATTTATACAGGGTAAATAGTAACGCAACATCTTTGAAACTAATGTCAGTTTACTTCTAAGAAATGTTTAATTGAAATAGAAATAGAAATAGAATTATATTATTATTATTATTATTATTATTATTATTGAAGATGTCCGAGCCGCCGCCTATTATCATAGACGAATTTTTGACTTTTGTGCAAAATAAAATCGACGTGCTTGACGAAATTAGCATAACTCAAATATGTGTGTCCAACTTCACGGATAGCGAAATCGAAGCAGGAAAAGTAACCTTAATTAAAGCATTGCCTGAAGGAGGTGCAAGAAACGTAACCCGAAAAGGAGAAGACAAAAGTAAGAAGAATGTTAGAGACATAATTAAACTCATGAAAGAGCATGACCCGTCAGTGCAACCCATCTTTGTGGCAAAAAACTTGAACCGCTTACCAGCAGTTGGATTTGATCACGTCGATGTATCAAGACTCCTCAAAGACATGGCTAGTATGAAAGCCGAACTGAGAGATATCCGTAGTGACGCGGCCACTAAGGCCGAGATGAATAATTTACAGACAAAAATTAGCACTGAAATTTCTGGTTTGCGGTCTACCTTAATTATGTCAAGACAGATATGTAGCTCCTGTTCATCTAAAACTATTAAAAACCAACAGCAAACTACGAATAACGACGCTTGTAGCATTACTACTACGCCAGTAAGACAGCTGACTGAAGGCACTGATAAGAAGCGGGCCGGTGTGTCGATGCCTATTGTTCAGGCTCGCCCGGGTACAAAGTCCAGCGAGCCGGCGAGCGAGCAGGTACACACGCCCTCTTACCGTGACATCGTACTGCCTACAAGTCAGCTAATGGCGAGTGTGAGCCTTGCGCCTAGTCAGAATAGAGTCGACGATGGCTTTACGTTAGTGACTGGTAAAAAACGTAACTCGAGATTGAATATGTGCGGAACTTCAACGGGGCCTACAAAGTTACAAGTTGCGGAACAATATAGTTCTGTATATATATCGAGGTTATCGAAGTCCACTACAATTGAAGATATAAAAGAACACATTACAGACATGCGGCAAGTGTGTAGTGATGTCTTACTCTTGAAACAAACAAAAGAGACGGACTTTAACTCTTTCAAGATTATTATACTGCGAAATAAACTTGATGTGTTTCTCAGCAATGACTTTTGGCCCGCAGGCGTTAAATACAGAAAGTACCGCGAGTACTCACGACCGCATGAAAGCCGCAATATATAATAACCAGTATGGATAGTCACAATCATTCAACTTTCTCAATCGTATCTTTTAACTGCAAATCTTTTAAAAGAAGTATGAAAGATATCCAGAACCTCTGTACAACGACTGATATTATATGTCTTCAGGAAACTTGGGCTTTGCCCTATGAGCTTGATCTTTTCCACGGAATCGATGGCGGATTTGATTGCTTTGCGAAATCTTCTGTAGATTTATCTGTAGGAGTGCTACGCGGGAGACCATACGGCGGGCTCACGGTGATGTGGAAGAAGTCGAAGTTCAACCAAGTAGACGTTCTGGAGTGCTCTAGCAATAGACTTGCGGCTATTAAATGTACAGTAGGTACGAAATCATTTTTAGTGTTCTCAGTCTACATGCCACAAAATGACGAAGAAAATATTATTGAATTCACGGATATTCTGGCTAATATATGTACAATAATAGAGGAATGTCAATTAGAAGTAGCATATATTGTTGGTGATTTTAACGCCCACCCTGTATCGATCTTTGGGGATGAATTGAAAAACTTTTGTGATGAAGCGTCATGGATATGGGCCGATCTGGTCAAGCTTGGCCTGAGTAGCGGAACTTATACTTATGTCAGCGAGGCGCACGGCAGCTGCCGATGGCTAGATCACTGTGTATCTACTCAGGCCGCGTTCGACACGATCCGCTCTGTGCATGTTAGGCATGACGTTTTTTGGTCGGACCATTTTCCACTAGTTATTACCTGTGATATTAATGAAATAAGCAGTAAAAGACATGTATCGCCGGAAGTAAAACCTTTACAAGGCATATTATGGGGCTCTCGAAATTCTAGTCAAATAAAAATGTATACACAAGAATGTCATAGTAAGTTAGGTAATATTAAAACAGATATTGAATGTTCTGACTGTAATAATGGTAATATATGTATTAATTTTAATTCTCATTTACACTTTATAACAAATTTGTATAGTGATGTTGTCAATGTTTTACAAAATGCAGCTAAGAAAAGTGCATCTCTTCGCTCTGGTAGGCGACGTAAAAATAATCAAATAACCGGATGGAATTTTCATGTCAAAACCAGCCATGAAAAAGCTAGATTAGATTATAAATGTTGGGTACTAGCCGGTCGGCCGTCCACTGGAGAGCATTACTTCAAAATGACGAAATCGCGCCGCGAATTTAAAAATAAGCTGAAATGGTGTCAGTCGAACGAAGAAAAGATTAAAATGGACATACTTGCTACACACAGGCAAAATAAAAATTTTGTTAAATTTTGGGCTGCAACGAAAAATAATAATAAGAGTAAAGCTCTGCCGGTGGCCGTCGAAGGCAAGCACAATCCAACTGACATAGCTCAGCTGTTTGTTGATAGGTTTAAAATGAAATCTGACCTTCCTGTAGATGTGATCGAGACTTCACCAAGGGTCCCTATCTGTAGTGTCAATAATGACTTGATTGGCGTTAGAGATGTGGTGAAGGCAGTGCGAAACATGAAAAGGGGCAAGTCTCCTGGCCACGATGGTCTGAGTCTCGAACATATCTACAGTGCAGGTGATATGATATATGTCAAGTTGTGTGATTTTTACAATCTGTGTTTAAAGTACTCCTACTTACCATCGGATCTCATGAAGACAGTCGTTGCACCGATTGTAAAAAACAAAACCGGTAATGTTGCCAGCTCGACGAATTATAGACCTATTTCATTAGGAACTGTGATCGGAAAGGTGTTTGAACGGCTTCTGCAGCCCTCACTGGTAAATAATCTACGTATTGATGATGCACAGTTTGGTTTTCGTCCAGCACTATCAACGGACTTGGCCATTTTTAGCCTGAAACACACGGTAAATTATTACCGCGCTCGTGACACTTCAGTGTATGCCTGCTTCCTAGACCTGAGCCGCGCTTTTGATTTAGTAAACTACAGAATTCTCTGGAATAAATTGGCCGCGGCTCAGGTCCCGGAAGAAGTCCTCAGGATGATCAGGTACTGGTACGAAAATCAAACCAATATAGTGAAATGGGGCGACCAGACCTCCAGCGAATATAGGTTGGAGTGCGGTGTTCGTCAGGGGGGGCTTACCTCTCCGGATCTTTTCAACTTATATATGAACGACCTGATTGTGGAGCTGAGAGGCACCAGAGTTGGATGTCACATCGGTGACGTATGTGTCAACAACTTCAGTTATGCTGACGACATGGTGCTCCTCAGCCCCTCCATCAGCGGTTTAAGAAAACTATTGGCTATCTGCGAGAACTATGCTGCAAGACATGGTCTTAAATATAATGTAACCAAAACAGAGATGCTCGTTTTTCGCGCAGGCAAAGGTCCGGAAAAGGTACCTAACGTGTACTTGTTGGGTTTGCCCGTGAGGGTTGTGACGCAGTTCAGATACCTTGGTCACATCATGACCGAAAACTTAAGGGACGACCTGGACATGGAACGGGAAAGAAGGAACCTGTCCATCAGATGTAATATGCTCGCGCGCCGATTTGCAAAATGTACTCCTGAAGTAAAGGTTACTCTGTTCAAGGCTTACTGTATGTGCCTTTACACATGTCAGCTATGGACAGAGTATACCCGAAGTGCTCATCACGCCATAAGGGTGCAATATAATAACGCATATCGCATCCTTATGAAGAAATCAAGGTACTGCAGCGCGTCGGGCATGTTTGCTGAGGGGCGGGTTCCTGATTTCTTCGCAGTTATTCGGTCCCGCATTGCTTCCTTTTGGGAAAGAATACGGAGATCGAATAATGGCATACTGCAGTGCCTGTCTGAGGATTTATGTAGTCCCATATACAAATTTTGGATGTCTACTCACCAGAGCGAAAATAAAAAATGACTCGAGTTGCAATTTTATTGAATTGCAATTCTTAGTTTATAGTTGTGACAGTATTTTATATTTTTATATAATATAATTTTATTGTATAGTTTAAGACAAATGTCTATGGGTTACGTGCCTGATAATAAAGAATTTTTATTTATTTATTTTATTTATTTAATAGAATAATATACATACAAATTCCTTGTATGTGTCTCAATATATATTTTGTTGTTGTTGTGTAGGTAGGTATGAAGGTTATTTACAATAAAAGCTATCTCTTTAGGGCGTTCATAAATATCCACCTTATGTAACAAAACGAACTTTTTCTCAATTTTTATGTATCTGCTATATTTTAACTTAGTAATTAAGTAAATTCGTAACAATAATATAGCCAACTCTGGTGTCGAGAGTTTTCGAACCGCCCTTAAGGACTTGGCTTAACGACTGCCGTATAGTGACAAACAGCCTAACCCTACCAATAAACCTGTATATATGTATAGTTCTTTCACACCGTAAGTTCATTGCCAGCCGGAACCAGACAAGTCCATTGTTCAAAGGCATCGCAACCATCACTGGCTTGTCATGAGATTTTCACTCGCACATTACTATAAGTACCTATATGTAAGTGTGTTGTTTAATGGGTCACACTCGTTTTGTGCGTGATTTATTGTAGGAAGCGATACTGAATACACACGATGATTAATGAGTTAGAAATGGCGAGTGACATTCAATCTTTCGTTTATTGCTTGATTGTATGTGAAAATATTGAAAAATAATAAAAGGCTAGTCTGTGACTGGACGCTTATTGAGATTTTACTCAAAAAAAATCTTTAATGTTAACTCATCAGATTCAAAGAAATCGATTCATTCTGTGTTCATTAAAAACCAAGAACTGTAATTGGAAACATAGAGATAATAAATTCTAGAAGTCGCTGTCTTTACTATGCAAGAAGCAATTCAACGTATTTTTTCGCAATTGAAGTTGTTAAAATTTACCAAGATTATGATTTCTGTCAACATAATTACAGCTGTACTAAAGCGAACCCCACTAACCTTTGTACAAGTATTGCGTGTTCTTGCCAAAATGTCGTAAGGCCGTGCTCTGGTGGAGCGTGGCCCTTTGGCACGATCTAAACTGGAGTAGGGATCCTAGTGAAACAAATAATTTAATAAATATATAAATATTCCGGGACATTGCACACATCGCCATCTAGCCCCACACTAAGCAAACGCTTGTGTCGTGGGTACTAGATAACGGATATAATACTTATATACTTTTCTTTTTGTAAATACATACTTATTATACATACAAACGACCAGACTCAACACTAGTCATTATACATTTTTTTAAATGCATAAATACTTGTTTCACGCGGGAATTGTACCCGCAACCCTTAGATTAGCAGGAAGAGCCACTACCAACTAATTTAACAGGCCAGTATAATGTAGGGTTTAAATTGTAATCATAACCATCTAATCTGTTTTGGTCCAAGGCGAGGAATAGGCTCAAGGCTCAGGCTAGTCTATATTAAGGATTCTGAATCAAAGGAAATATGCCCGCGAAATATTGTATGTGTTGAAATATAATTTGTCGCAAGTCAAATCCTGACTTGACTGGCTCAGAAATGAGAGATTGCAGAACGCCCATTCAACTGAAGGACATCTGATTATTCATTACAATAAAAAAATATTAATTAACTAGCTGTGCCTGCGACTTTGTCCGCGTGGAATAGTTATATTGGGCATCATATTTATTTTCGCAAACAACCTTTTCAGCTTTATAAATTATAGCTGTTACCCACGACTTGAACCGTTTTCGCAGCGCACGCAACGGAAGCCCTCAAAGATGAATAATTTTCCCCGTTTCTTCCAGGTTTTCCATTGTTTCTTCGCTCCTATTAGTTGCAGCGTGATGTTATATAGCCTAAAGCCTTCCTCGATAAATGGTCTATTCAACACAAAAAGAATTTTTCAATTCGCACCAGTAGTTCCTGAGATTAGCGCGTTCAAACAAACAAACTCTTCAGCTTCATAATATTAGTATAGATGTTCTGAAAGAGCGTAAGTAAGTATGTACAATCGGGTCGCTAATGTGTACCTATATTAGATACTAGTGGCGTCCGCGGCTTCGCTGGCATTATTTTGTGATAAATAGTAGCCTATGACACTTCTAAGACACACTACCATACATAAAATATAAAATATGTTTATTTTGCATAATTTCGTTTTACAAAAAGTTATTGGAATCCAAAGCCTCCCGAACTAGTTTTCACTGTGTCTCGGGAGCCGATGGCTTCATAAAACATAAAATCATGATGATCCGTACAGCCGTTTTTGCATAATGAGTTTAACTCTCATAAACATATAAACAGACAAAAAATCTAAAAACTGCTGAAACGTGTTCTATTATCGAATTAAAGTAAATAAAAACAATTTATTTTCGAATATCTTCTATGAACAGATTTTTGACCCTCTTCAGCTTTATTATATGTATGTATATTATGTATAGAAGATTTGTTTATATTTGTATTTCTACTTGACATCTTAAATGTTATGTAGGCAATGGTAGGCACGGCACATAAGGTATTGAAACTCAATACTGATTTGTAAATGAATTATAGGATGTAATAAATATTAGGTATAATGCTATAAATATCTAAGTAGTTTCTTAGAACTAAAAGAAAGGCCTCGTTAAAGAGGCTTCACTTTATTTGTTCAGTTAAATAACCTTATATAAAATTATGAGCTATTATTAACCCTCATTTACATCGAATGTAAGCTTTGAACTCTGAACTTTGATGAAGTTCAAAGAATAAAGCTTGAAATGTCATCTAACGACATCATCAGTTGCATAATGTTGGCTTCGGCAATACTTATAGTAGCGAGTGAACTTTATACAACTCACATTTTATAACTTAACTAGTGAGTGCTCACGGCTTCGCTCGCTCGCATTAAAAAGTAGCATTTCCTATTTCACCCCTTTAAAAGTGGCATTTCCAAAAATCCTTTCTTAGCGGATGCTTACGTCATAACACCTACCTTCATTCCAAATTTCAGCCCAATTCATCCAGTGGTTTGGGCTGTGCGTTGATAGATCACTATACCAGTCAGTCAGTCAGTCACCTTTGAGTTATATACATTTAGATTTAAATTGATTACTTTTTGGTTCTTAGTAATATATAACATAATGTTACCACGCCAAAAATGACGATGTTTTATGTATATTTGATGTTAGACAAGATTTGTAGAACGAGTTGGGTACAAAATTGTATTATACACAGTGCTAGCGCTTGTTGTTGGAGTGCAAGAACATAATTATTATAAAAATATGTAATTAATAACTATTAAATGATAAACATTATAAATTATAACACTTGCTTATTAAACAATTGTAATACTAGTAAATAATGTTTTTCTAAAATGTGGCGTCGGTGATGGCCTAAGTCAACGTAACCAATTCAAATAGAAAATGGAGAACTAACACTTCTATCAGATTCAGATTCAGATTCATTTATTTATTTGCATGTAAATGGGTACATAAAGATCACATTAAATATAAGTATATCCGCCATTACAACCTCACATGAGGTACGCAAACGTTAAACAATTTTTTTTAAATTAATAATATTGATATAGGTACATGTCAAATACACATTATTATTATCTAATTTCAATTATATCTATTATTTCTATATTTTGTGGTAAATGCGATATCGACAGGCCATTTTGTCCAGAAAATCCTTAATATTGTAAAAACTTTCACTTAACAACCACTTTTTTAGTTCCGAATAAAATAAAAATAAATACTTTTGCATTTATAGTACAGGCACAGTTTTACCTTAATATTTCAACTAGTGGGTGCTCACGGCTTAAACTTGCATCCCCTATTTCATCCCTTTAAAAAGACCATTTCCACAAATCCATTCTTAGCGGATTCCTACGTCATTACATCAACCTGCATGCCAAATTTCAGCCCAACCCGCCCTGTAGTTTAGGACTATAGATCACTATGTCAGTAAAAGATATATATCTTAAAAATTGGTTTTAACTTTCCAGTCAACAAAAATCTTTTACAATTATAATTCTGATAATAATTATTGGTTCAAGGACTTACCACTAAGACAAATTTCTTAGAACGCGTCTGGAACTAAAATTGATTCAAATTAAAATATTTAATTTAAAAGTATCAAATGCAGTGCTGCAGTATAACGGTTATTTGCATAATCGCCATAATTCAATGTTACAGATAATGAAATGCGCAGTTATTTCCGACGTTATTTTTATTCTCGTAAAAGTTGCCATGACCTTGCTTTGCCAAAAACAAGTTGCAATGCGGAAAATGGCATTTAATGAACTTTTGGGAACGGATTCTTGAATAACTGTATCGAGGAATCGTTTTATTATAAATTTTATTAAGACTAAAAGGAGGTTATTATGTCGACCTGACTGTAAATGGTATCTTCATATCCGAATTGTATGAAAATTAAGTATGATGATAGGTTTAGGCATCTAAACACGCGTGCAAAATTATATAACTACATAGGTACATATGTTTGTGTTTGTATGGATGTATGTTGTGTCCACGGAGCGATCGGAAACTATAAGTAATATTGATATGATTCTTGGTAACATCTAGTGATATGTTCCTTCGATCAAATATAACCTATATGTTATAATTGATCGAAGGTATCAACTTATAAAATAGAGCAAGTTTTATAAAAATATTCAGCAAATAGTTAATTTTTCTATATTACCCCCTAGTTCATTATTATTACTGATGTAATTCACACATATTTCTGAAAATTTTACAAAATTCTAATATGGTATAATTTCCCCAGTAAGAATATTCAAACTATCGTTTGACACAAATTACACCAATAAATGTTATCTAATAAATGCAGCATGACTTGCCACTTTAGGCCAAGTTGTACACTCATCATTTTATTGTTAAACATGACGCATGTTATAAAATATCGACTTTGTTGGCGTGTGGCAACATACATATACCTATACATCCATATATGTGCAACTAACCGACCCGTTAACTTTCGTCCGTCCCCACCAGCTTACGTCATATATATTTGGCTTTACAATATTGACTTATCGCTAAGTGACTACAATAAAATTAAGTCTCAATTTGGTGGTATTTTTAAAACTGTTAGAACTATAATTTGTGTAATTAATACCTTTATTAAGAACGTTTCATAATTATGATATTGATTGGGTTATGAACTATATGCTATTTCGTTGATTCTATTTGTTTCCCCAACATCAATAATTTGAATGACACGATCGAACATTGATCATGAATCTTATCTTACCTTACGAAATTCATTTTATTAATGTTAAAAAATAGATCAGTTTACGCAGATTTTTTGATTTATTTTTTTATGAGTGCGTAAATCTCCGCGTTGATAAATAAACTTTGCCAAACCGATCTTCTGCAACTAATGCTTGCCTTTACATAAAACTCGACCTTCGTGAGCTAAAATGAATTCATAGAACGCGTGGTAACACGTAGATTGCAGGATCTGTAGGTAAGTGAGTGTTGAGCAACTTAATCAGAAATAGTTTGTTTACGATTGCATTTTATGTTCTTGTTGCAAAATCCAATGGTTTGATAAAATTCTCGCTAACGTTATTTGCTTGTACGTAGAAAATGTGCTATTTATGTGGCGGTAGAAATGCTAACGTAGCTATACGTAATATAACATAACATAAAAAGATATACATATGAAGTACCTACCTACTTGTACAGTTTGCGTCAGAAAGAGATTACTAGAACTTTTCTATTCTATTCCTACTACAAGTAAATACATGCAATGGGTTTTCATGACTACTTATTACTGTGTTTGTTAGACATTTGCTTAATGAATTGTTGAATACATCAAACAACAAAAATGAATCCTGACAACATTTTACATGAAAATATTTATGGTCGAATCAACTATTTAGCATCAACTTCTAAGTTAGTTAACATAAATTTTCTCTTTAAGTCCCCCAAAAAGCACAAACATTAAACTTAAATGACCAAAAAGAGTTTTGTTAAGAATAAGCAGCTGCGTTTATTTCTAATGAAACATTTATCTTAACGGTGCCTATAGTATCCCGTGTACAACAATTTGTCATTATGTCGTATCATTGTCTAGTTTCTTTTGTAGCAGTCGATCAAACTGGGCCAGTATATCGCTATTATCATGTTGCTGATGATCTAGATTCTCTAGAAAAGATAAATATATAAAATTAGTGCTTGTGAGAAGGTTTGTTGTTTTAATCGATTGGAATTATCACTAAACAGTTATTTAAAAATTATTCAAAAAAAGTTAGACCTACTATAATACATACCTGTAAAACTGTTTATCGTCAGAATACAGTATTTATTTTTGGATCAGTTCTGAATAGGTATATCTAAAGATATATTAGTAAGTATCATTTACTTTTTCCGACTTTAAAATCGAAATTTCGGTAATAACATGTACACTGTGGTAATACGCCGGTAATTTGAAGTACCTACTCAGTATGCATACACAATATATATATACACAAATTATAATCAAAAGTATAAACTACTACATATTAAATAAACAAGTTTAAATTACCTATAAGTACATTTTTTTCCGGAACCGTTGCGTTTTTCTATGTGGAAGCGGAAGCAAGTACTGCCAGTACTGCAGTTATATCTACTCGCTCATTTGCATTATTTCCTCTAATATAGGAATGTTACTATGTTTGCAATTAGGTAAACGATTTACATCACCACACTGCATGCTAATCACGTAAAAATATAATTGTGGATTGCTAACTAAAGCATAGCCGAAGCAAGAAGCTCATAGTGATAGGAAAAATGGCCTTTTTCAATGGCCTCTTTTTTTAAAAAAGAGGCCTATCTATGTAGATGGTTCGAGCAAGTGGTTCAACATATTAGCTTGATATAGCAAGTATAGCCATGAAGCCACGGCTCGACATAAATGTCGATTACTGGTCCACCAAGTGGGTCGGGACCATCACGATGCTCAGCAGTGAGCTAGTGGCTAAATGAGGAGGAGGAACTAAAGCAAATAAAGAACCAATCACAAGAAATCGTCTTATTTAACTAGACGAAGTACATAATAGATGCATAGAAATACACATAAATAAATATATTTGATTAATCAATTGTGTTGTCTTGTCTGTCTAATCAGCTAATGGACCTACCTCGCACAGAGGTAGGTCCATTAGCTAATTAGTCCTCTGTGCAGATAAATGCATGTTTACACAATCTCATTACTCTAACTACACATTAACAATGCGCACGCGTCGTATCCAATTTCAAAATGATGTTTTAAAAATTCGAATACCGACTATTCGATTTTTGTTCTGAATGGCTTGTAAATAAATAAATAAATTGCCCAAGCCAATTCACACAACGCCATCTAGCCGCATACTAATCAAATACTTGTGTCATGGGTACTAGATAATGGAATATAGGATAATTTTTGAGTAACGGCGTTAGTATATTGACAAGAGTGTATTCCAGTCGGCCTTGCTGCCGGCGACATTCGAACTCTAGTTTTAGCTCGCGGGCTGCGTGGGCGCAACAGAAAGATGCTCGATATTTGCTGAAAACACTCGGCGCGCGCGCTTCGCCGGATCAACTTACACGAGAATTTCTCCATTTTCTGTGTAAACAATGTGATTGAGTAACAAGCAGTGCATAGTTTTGTATTAGCTGGACAGATTGAGCTGTGAACAGTGTTGTGATGAATTATTTTCATTTTTGTTTAGTGTTGTTGTACCGGTAAGCTCTCTATTGTTTTTTCGTTCCACTTCTGCGGCTGTTACATATTCACAGATAGGTCGATACTGTAAGAAGTTATCGTTTCAAAATTACACTTTATGAACTTTACTTACATTTTATCAAATATGAAAACGTACCTTTCAGATGTAACATGTGTTTGTTTTCCTACAATATACTCTAAAGCTGAAATGAATTGTTTAACTTATATTAATAATTCAACAAGAATACATGCTGCCGAAGGCTTAACCGCTGGTTAAGGTTACATGTTACTTTCAAGGCTGTCTCTGTATTTGACCTCATGAGGAAATAGCATTAACGCGGCATCAACGTTAAACTGTGTCATATTAACTCATATCGCCGTCCCCGGAGAATAAAATGATAACTGCCATTATCTTAGTTTTAGTGTTATTTCATTTTTGGGATCTGTGGGTGCTAATACATCTGCTCAATTTTTTTCCTAATTTTTATACAGCTATTTACGAAGTTACAAAATATTACAATAGTATTCAAAGATTTAAAACAAGTCTTCAATTACGAGAATAAAGTGTTAATATAATATTATCAAAATGTATTCCCACTTATTAGTATGACAAACAGTCATAGAATTATGTTCGAGTGAAAAAATATTCGACTAGATAATGATAAATGCAGTTATCATTTTATTCTCGTTCAAAACTATCCAGCCGCTCTCTATAAGGTGTGTTAGTAATATGACTATTGTGGTTTTGAACAGTAACACATATTGTCATCCTTTTCTCTCACTCAGTTTTCACGCAAAAGCAATTGCAACGTCAGAAAATTGTAGGAACACCATCAACTATTTCCAACATATCTTTAGTTTTGAACACAATAGATTTTATACTATCCCCTTCAGTCATATATGAAGCTAATACGTTGAAAAACAACCCTAAAGCACACACAAAATTAAGTTTGGAATTGACACCAACTGCGACACATAAGAATAGTGGATCTTCGAGGTACGAATAAAAGTACGTATGTACCTACTCTATAAATTGTTTTAAAACGATAATCAGCCGTCAACCTCATACACTCGTAGCAAAAGTAATAAAGAAGAAGAATTATTATCAGCACCGTCTCTTTTTGACTTGGATCTTCTTCTTATTGAGATTATGAGAGTTGCCAATTCTGGTGTCTAGAGTTAATCAAGCCACCCTTAGGGCCTCTGACCTGGCTTGATTTGGATGAAACATTACAACCCGCAAATGTTTCAGATTGTACATTGTTCGACCAACCATTCTTAACAATGATAGCATAACATCTAGGTAGTCCTCAAAATCTGACACAAACAGAACAAAACAGCAACGTAGCGTATCGCCAGACTCCTGATCATAATGAAGACCATGATGAAGAAGACCAAACTGAAATGCATACATTTAGTACAGATCAAGTATCAAAACCATAGGGAAAAATACTAGAAAATGTAAACGAAATTTTAACGTAAATTAAGATGTTAGGAGTTAAAAATTAAAAAATTCTGGTGAAACCTACTTAGGCTGCAGATCGAAGAGAATATTTGACAAAAAGTTTTGAAAGCTAGTTGTAAATGCACAAAGAAATGTGTTGAAAAGATAACCCATGAGCAAAGAGAGTACATAATGCAGCAATATTAGAAAATAGAAGACCACGAGAGACAGTGGCAATATAGGTATCGTAAATCATACATTAGTCGAAGATGTTAAGCGAATCACCGTAGAGCGAAAACGTATCAGAATTCAAGGTTTTGAGCATCCCACAATCTCAAAATGGATCGTTTCACTCGAGCGGTGTGCTCTGCCGTATCCTCCGGGTCCCCACAATAGTGAGAGGCTGGTGTCTCCTCCCTCCGCGCAACCCTGAACAGGAATCGGCTAAAACCTGTCAGGAGTTTCGTGACACGGAAGGAGAGAGACCCGTGCTTCCTCGTCAACCACTGTACGAGGACAGGGCGGGTTGCCTCCACCGTCCGCACACCCGCGGTAGGCTCTTTGAGCCGCCGCTGCCACCTCTCGATGGCAACTTCCCGGGTTTGCTGCCGTAAGCGCCGCACCTCCACAGGCAGTGGGTACTCACCCCGCTGCTTGGCGGCCACTAGCACCCGGTATATCCGGGCCATCATTTCGGCGTCTTTGTTCCATGGGCAGAGCCTGCCAACGCGCAGGCCGCCTCGTTAGAGACGATACTGTAGGCTCTTGCCACCTTGATGGCTATGAGCCGCTGTGGCCGCCGAGGAAGCCGAATATTTTCGGACTTCAGGCTAGACAGATACCAAGCCCAAGTCCTAGCAATGTGCCAGAACTCCAAACGTTGTACACTGAGCCTATTTTGATAAGCAAAGCCTTATACGACGATCTTGTGAGCCTCTGTAAGACAGGGGATATTACATGGTGCTATCGTGGTTTTTACGAGTCCTTGATTTATGGCAGTAGCTGTTCTGGAAGCAATAACGACAATGAGGAAGATAATGATGACTAATCACCAAATTATATTTTATTTTTGAATATTCATTATAAGAAGCCGATTTTATGTGATAATTATGATTATGAGCCTGTTTTATTGATAACAAATTGTGTGAATGATTATAATATCTAACAATTTTATTAATATTGTATTAATAATTCACGTACCATGTGATCATGAGGCTAATTTTAATTAATACCTATTCAAGAACACTAATAAGAGTAAATTAAGAAAATACTGTCGTTTTTTACTATTATTTTGAATAAAACTAATGTTGATTACCATGTCATTGTTTAAATAGGAAGCCAAATTCAAAGCTCTTATCAGTTTCATATTAACGATATTTACGAGAATAAGAAGATATAAAAGTATTATCAGTATTACTTACACCATAAAATGTTATAGAATAAAATGATAAGTGAAGAATACAATATTTGATTCTAGTCAGGATGTACGGAGAATAAAATGATAATCGACGTTATACAACTTAGATGATGATAAATTCTGACTAACTTTTTATTTTTGAAATAATATCTTTATTTTGATACATAGGCGTATTTTACTAAATCATTAAGAACAAACAAAAAATAACCTTCTGTAAAAGCTTACAATCATCTGTCTACGTCCAGTATTTAAGGAGCAATCGACGAAAACATGTTTTTTATTTTTCCTGTAAAGTTGCATTTTTGTAGTTATCATTTTATTCTCCGGGGGCGGCGATATATTGACTCGATTTTAAGGCATTCAAGCCTTTGTGCCTAGTAATTATATCAGAATTCATTTGCATTTTTAATGTGTTTTATCAAATTTTGAGTCTGAGTGCTGTTTTGCTTATATTTTTTTGTGGGCCACTCTTGAAAGTTTTAATGTTAAAAAGTATCGAATCAAGATAAATATATGCTTTATTATATGAGCTGTTCAAATAATACTTTGATGTAATTGAACAATAAGCGATCTCAATAACCGTAATGTATTTATGGGCCATATCAAATAAACAAGAGAAGATCAACACATTGACGTCATCACCTTCTGACGTCAGTTAAACCCTTTTTTTATCCAAGACTATGTTCCCATGGGAAGACACGCTTGAAACCGAAGATAGTAAGTTATCTAACACAGAAACAGGTATTTCTTGTGTAAATCGACTTGTTTAGACGGCAAATATTCCGCGAGAAGTCGAGACGTGTCATTTATGTCTATGTGTGCACATCCTTCCAGTGAAAAGTAAACGTTGGTAAACATGTTTGAAATGTTGAGCATTTTTAAAATTTTATTCGTTTATATGTACATACTTAGATCTATGGATATTTATGTAGGTACTAGTGGACGCCCGCGGCTTCCCTCGCATTATTTTGGGATAAAAAGTTGTGTATGCATAGCAAAATAGCTGTATAGGCAGGTTCTTTCAGAAGTTTCAAAAGTGAACAGATTTGTACGAAATTCAGTATTTTGTTGGTTTAAACATGGGTTTCTGTTCTAGCCAGAATTATGCGAGAAACACTGCGAAGTACTGCTATTAATGGCAATAATGATTAAATTAACAATGTTGTCTAACAATAAAATGCAAATTAAAAAACCGTCAACTTCAAACTATCTACTAACTAAAATGTTACTCACTCAAACCTCTAGTAGATAGTTTGTACTTCTAGTACCTTGTGAAGTTTAAAGCGCCGCCGCGCCGGCTGAGCCAAGGTCGAAGACAGGTTCGACCCGTCCGTCTCCAAACCATTGCAAAACACGTGTTATGTGCATTATTACGTGTTTTTATGCCAACCGTATGTCACCCGATGTCATTAACATTCCGGTAACGTGATTATCATAAGCTATTGAGGTAGCCAAGATCGGTCGAATTAGGAATCCCATTTGGTAGAATTGATTAAGGTATGGCTAAAATTATGTCGATCGTGATGCAAATGATCGTCAATTGTTTATATGTATGTATGTGTGACCACAAGTAACGATTTTTTAAAGGCAAAGTCAACCCAATATATTGCTTGGTGCTTATTGCAGAAATAGGAAATACATATTTTTATAGATTTATAATAATAAAATAAATAAATAAATGTCATTTATTTCAGACCTTGAGTCCATACACATAAAAGATAAAATTAAATTAAAATTATTACATAGCAGGCATGTCAAACAATAATCAATAATCAAACCAAATACCGAGTTATTAAAATCAAATGTCTACTAATAAAAAAAAATTAAATTAAAATGTCAAAGATGTAAAAATATAAAAAATGTCAAACTCTAAAATACTTTGTTACCCACTAATATTTTCTTTTTGAAAGGGTCATAAAACATTTGTAGCTGTGCGGCGTGATTGATGATGATGATTTATAAAATATATTATCGTGGAATGCATTTTTTTAAATTTGCTATTTTCCCTAAACAACCACTAATGACAGTCACGTTTTTTTTAATTATAATAACTTTCTATATACACTGACAGCTTTATTATATTTACGAATATTACTTGGCAATATCGTACTACTGGTTATAAAACTTGAATGAAAATAATAATTGATTACATATACGCACGAGGCACTTTAATAAATGTTTATAAGTACAATTCACTGAGCATAAAGGAAAATACGTTTCGACCTCACACACGGCCGTAGCAGAACTACCAAATATGATCTGAATTTATATTTTGATTTCATTACTATGTATTGCGGTCAATGTTTTGACGATTTTTTGGCCTCTAGACATTTCGAGCGATAAAATATGCGAATTATGTAGGTATACTTGTGACGTGCATTGAGTCTTTTCTCTAAATTTATAAAGTTTGAGTTAATCTATACTAATATTATATAGGTAAAGCTGAAAAGTTTGTTTGTTTGTTTGTTTGAACGCGCTAATCTCAGGAACTACAGGTGCGAATTGAAAAATTCTTTTTGTGTTGAATAGACCATTTATCGAGGAAGGCTTTAGGCTATATAACATCACGCTGCAACTATTAGGAGCGAAGAAATAATGGAAAATGTGGAAAAAACGGGGAAAACTATTCATCTTTGAGGGCTTCCGTTGCGTGCGCCGCGAAAACGGTTCAAGTCGTGGGTAACAGCTATAATTATATATATATTTTATAAAGCTGAAGAGGTAGTTTGCAAAAATAAATACGGTGCCCAAAATAACTATTCCACGCGGACGAAGTCGCGCGCACAGCTAGTAATTCATATAGTTATGTCAACTTTATATTACATTTGTATGTTTAATATATGATAGCACATATGTGGGTAGAGTTATTTACTAGTATTCAAGATATTATACAAAAAAGCAAATTTTGATTTGCCATTAATTTTACCTGTACTTATATAGGTACTTTATAAGAATCTACTCAGAATTCAAAAGTCCGATATATGACAAATTGTTTCTATAAGATTCTCATCATTGATGGGTCCTTTAACATGAAGCCTAAATGAAATACCTATAATTAAAAATCTTAGCCAGACTTCATTAATTCTGTCCGCAACTATCTTCACTGCTGCTTGTCATTTATTTATTTTCACTTCATTTCATATTTTCGTTGGCGTCCACCAAAATGGTTGCAAATAGAGTTGCATTGAAACTTTCATCGGCGACAGTATTTAAATTTATTTGCGTATTTCCGTGTACTTAAGTATCTCAAAGGAGTGCTGGGGCAATTAGCGTCCAAGTTTCGAGGACTGTCAGTGGTACAAACTTTATATTTGATTTTGAACGTTTTTCGCTCTAATGACCGCGGGCCTCCCTTAATGGTCGCTGATGGCTCGGCACTTATTGACATTTTAGTACGGGGTATTAATATTTATTGACGATGCCGTTTTCATATTTCGCCTTTAATTTGATGGAGTCTCCATATCGGGTATGGGTAGTCGTAAAATTGAGTAGATAAGTTTATGGGTTGTTTGCTTGATGCTTCTACAAACTAAGGGTAGATGGGGTAATATAATTTTGATTAAATTGTTCCCTCTTTATCTACAACGTCATTTGCGTAGGTATAATTTTTGGACCTTGCTTTGAAACTCATGATAGCGTTACAAATAGATTGACAACATCTCCAATGATTAGCATTTAATGCACTTAAAAAAGTTTGTTTAGTTATTTTTTAACTGAAACGCTTAGATTTTACAATGTTTTTTTCTGTTTTGCAGGCACTTGGGTGCGGCTATATACTTTTGTTGTGGGTAAGTACTCTAAAACAAATATATGCTACACAGGACCACACCAAAATCATCTTAAATACAGGCTGTGTTTTTGTCAAACCCAAACTATAATCTTTGCCAAATTTATTTAAAAAAATGCATCCTCAACATACACACTACAAGGCCCGAACAAAACGGCCCATAGGATAGGGAGACCATTTTTTTAAATTTATCTCTATGTAAGCAATCATCATCGTTGTGGCCACAACGATGATTATCAAATTAATAATAAGTTTTAAATTATCAACAAATATGAATATCACGGATGCACCAATCAGCAACCAGGCCAGTATCCCTGCACAACAATGGTAGCGACACCTCACACGGGCGACCTCAAGCCTCACTTTACAATACTTTCCATTTCTGAACGCTGTTGAACCATAGACTATGTAAAATAGAGATTGATAGCTATTTAAACATCACGCTCCGCCTCCTTAATGTAGTATTCCCAACATCCTAGGATTGTGACTATCACCATCCATGAGCATTGAGCATATCCAAATCCGTTTATATTAGTGGGAAATCAAGCAACGGTTTCTACGACTGATCATAATTATTAACTGGCGTCTATGACCCGGCCAGATTTGTATGGAAAACTAAAACCTGCCAGCTACCTTTCCGTTATTTGATCTATCAAATACAAAGAAGTCAACGTACACGAAACGTTCCACATGTCGTGAGCGAACCAATAAAGATAAAGATAAAAGTTCATTTATTTGCCAGATGTAGTTTTTTACATGATGGTAGGTGATAAAATATCAAATATTAGAATCATACATCTCAACCATTACTGGTGTGCAAATTAGACATAAAAACTATACTTAATTCAATCAGTTTTCAGACAACATACCAATAAGTATCCATACATTTTCGTGTGCTTTAGTTATCTTGGCTTAACGTGTGCAGTTATTTTGCATATGTGTGTTTATCCACAATAGTGAGACGTCTATTGAGTGAACTGTCCTTGTATCGAACCTATATCGAAGGACTGTATCAGTATGTCGGTTAACTTTCTAGTCGTTGCGGCTTCCTAAAAGGTTTCGAGGCCATCTTGCGACAATCGGCTCAGGATTGTTTACTTCAAATGTTAATATATGACCAAATATAGAAGATCATTGATATATGACACATTCGTTTGCACTACAACTTGCAATCGCTATCTTAAAATGTAGTTGAATTAAATAAATAAATAAATAAAATGTTTTTATTTCGGACAACATAAGAGATCCAGATAAGTGTTAGTAACCTAAAAACTATAAACTTAAAACTTTGAATATCGTAGAAAATTAATTCAAGCAAAATAAAATAATTATATCCAAATAAGCTGCATTTAAACAGAAACTATTTGATTTCATATACAAATGAAGCTGAAAATTATCGCATAATAAATTGTAGGTTCCGGCTGTTTGTCTAGTACGGCAGTCGTTAAGCCATGTCAGAGGCACTTAGGGTGGCTTGATTTTAGGGTGGATTTGAACTTTACACGTATTGTCCCCCGGATCAAAAAAGTTGCGGGTGCACTGCAAAGATTGCTTCCCAACCTAGGTGGACCAAACGAAGAAGTTCGGCTTTTATATGCAGGAGTAATACGCTCTATGGCACTCTACGGTGCCCCGGTGTGGTACCAAAGACTTACAGAGATCAAACGCAACCAAGCCAAATATAAGAGCGTCCAGAGACTAGTGGCTATTAGAATAGCGAGAGGCTATCGCACGATTTCATACGAGGCAGCTACTCTTATCGCGCGCTTTCCTCCACTGGACATCCTTGCCGAGATGGATGCACGTGTGTACCAGCGACTTCACTGTGAGGACGGCAGCCTCGCTTCCTGGGCACAAGTTAGAAAAGACGAATATCGAAAGGCCCTGGAAAGATGGCAAAAAAGACTTAGTGAACCCCAAAATTCAAAACAACGGGCAGTGGGAGCCATTTTACCTAGTTTTCATTGTTGGCTACAGAGAAAAGAGCGTGTAACATTCCGCATGACCCAAATCATCACAGGACACGGGTGCTTCAGTGCCTTCCTGCATAAAATCAAGAAGGTGACTTCAGCACAATGTTTACATTGTGGAGAGCAGACAGATTGTGCTCAGCACACTTTGGAAGTATGCCCAGCGTGGAACATGGAACGCAAAGCACTTATAGATGTAGTCGGACAAGACCTGGCACCCAGGGCGCTTGTCTCTGCTATATTGTTAGACAACGTGGCGTGGAACGCGGCTGTAGAATTTTGTGAGAAAGTGATCTCACAAAAAGAGATAGTCGGAAGAGCAAGGGAGAGCACGGAGAACGCTGAGACGCAGCAACAAGAGGGAGGCGAAGAAGTCCACCCCCCTTTGACCCTGGAACTGGGGTAAGTAGAATTCAGTTTCGGTAGCCCCTGCCTGTCGTAAGAGCCGACTAAAAGGGGGCCTATGAGTGTCGCTGGTGATCAGATTTGGGGATCTGACCCACCAAAACAAGCGAACTTGGGAGAACGATAGCATCAAACGCTGTCACCATGTGGAAGAGACAAAAGAGATGCAACAAGCGGTGCTGGTTGTTGTGGTGAATTCACATGACATCCCACAACATCCATCAAGGCACCGAGGGATGGCGAGGGGGTTTTAGTGAGTAGAAATCTCACATACCCCGGCTGTACCCCCTGTACAGACGGGAATCTATGAAGATTTCCCCCTCGAAAAAAAAAAAAAAAAAAAAAAAAAAAAGGGTGGCTTGATAAACGCTCGACACCAGAGTTCGCCACTCTCATTCGATTAGAAGAAGATCGCATATTTTACCGCAAAATAATTGATCAACCATGAAAGTACCTATGCGTATGTACTCAGGACTCAACTATAGGTATACATAGATAGGTACATATATGAAGCAATATAGCAACGCAAGGAAGGTAGGGAAAGTTGACAATCGCACGAATGAGTGCACCATGAAAATACATAGCTTTCTATGGTGCAATGTGCAATGACAGTTACCGACATACCTACGAGCAATGTTTAGTAACATGTACCTAAGGTAGTATGCTAAGTCGTACAAAATAAAGAAAAAAATAATACAAAAACCATGAGACAGTAACTAAGCATTCAATTCAATTCCTTTGTTAGCTAAAATGTAAAATTTACATGTGCCCTGCTTACGAGGGATGTAAGTAGCTAAACTTAAAACTTATTTTAAAAATTTCAACTTAATAGTAGTACAATATTTTCTTATTTATAACTAGGTAAATTACTATAGTATCATTTGAATTCAGGTTCTAGTTTAGTCTAATTCCTAACTGCCTAGTGTAAAATGACATGTTATACTAGAGTATTAGAAAGAAAATAAATCTCTTTTTGAAGGAAGATTTAGTTACATGTAACAACATTAGTGTGATGCTATAATATTAAGTTATCGTTATTTTACTATCTTATTTAAAAGTAAATTTTAAAGATAAATAAAATACTCAAACTCAAACTCAATTTTTTTTATTGGTTTCATACAATACTTAAAAACTAAGAAAAGATATATTTATATCTAATTACAAAGTTGCACGCGGTGTGTTGGCGTCCGGACGAGAAATATCTGTATCCCGGATACCAACGTCTTCCCGTTATACATGCTATTTAGTTATGTAGCAATATAGTAAAATTACAAATGAGGGTTAGGTTAGTAAATTAGTTAGTAACAAGTACAAATAGAAGTGCTCATTATTTTCACTTTCTGTTCAGTAACTAACAACTGATACAAATGAATTCGTTGCATGACTGACGAGCAATTTATTATAAGAATCGCATTTTATTTATTTGAGGCTCAACACCACTTTCACTTAATTGAAGAATTATATGAAGTCAAAGTATAACAATGATATTTTGAACTCTGTTAGAAGTAATTGAGACCATAACCTTAATGAGTTATTAATAGTAGAACGTTTATTTTGTCTCAGATTACTTTATTGACCCAAAACTAACATGTTATACCACTTCTTTAATGATTTGTCATTCGTACTTTAAAGTTTTTTTTTTTTTTTTTACATGATATAGGGATACGCTTGACTACAACTTGCCTGATATATATATACACTTTCTATGGCAACCTATGAAGTACTTAATAATTCAGCAAGAATCTAAAATACATACTTCATATGTAACGAAATCATGAAATGTTCTATATATTTACTCGAGTCACTAAGCTTTTAATGTACGTATTGATACGTAATCACAGGAAAATTTTCCAGTAACTTCCACGCAAAAAAATTTGATCTATATAACCACTTCCTTTCTACACTGATCCACTGATGAAGCGAATGCAAAAGAAACAAACCACATGTTTAATTAACATAAATGTTACTATCGATACACTAATTGATCGTTACCTATATCTGTATTTACTCCATAGACATAGAAAGAACTCATATAGGTCTACCCAATCCTCCTCTTTGAGTCATATTCCTCATAACTGAGGGGCGTGACTCCCCTGCAGGATCAATTGACTGGGAGAGATCTCTTGGGTAGAAATATCGGGGTGGGCACAAAGGTTTATCTACGGAAGATGCACGTTCTCGGATATTGTGATCCTCATACTCGCTAATACAATGCCAACCAATACAAAACAGTTTGATTTGTCTTATAAGGAAAATGTATACCGAATAAAGCAAGCCTATAATTATACTACATACAAAATCGCAGTTTCGTACTCAGAGTGTTCCGTGCACTCACAGAATTGTGCGTTTAACCACAGGTTTAACCAGTCCAATTCTATTCTGTGTTCACGCACTATTTGCAGTGACGTAACTAATCGCACAGACTAACCAACAGTTTGTACAGCTAATTCAGATAGAGTTCGCGTGCAGCTAATAACGTTCCGCTTCCTATGATGTGCAACACTTCTTTACTACGATCGTGTGAACTAACTTCGCAATATTAATTTATTGCTACGCTAATTTTGTATACATATTTGTGATAATAAAGATCGCGTTATTTTTAAGAATCACTACAAGATATAATCTTCTATTTAAAGAAGATATAATCTTCTATTTAAAGAAGATATAATCTTCTATTTAAAGAAGATTATATCTTGTAGTGACTGGGTTTGGTCGAGTGCCAAGTATTGGACTGTTATTGAGAGGGAGGTGCATGTCTAATTGGCGTTTATGGATTGTGTGAAAACATGATAACGACTTCTTAAAAGATAGTACAGCTGGTCTGGCTACAGTTTTAGACTCAATAGATGAGTGGTAAAGTATCCACATACACAATTATTATAAGTACCTACATATGTACTTCTACAGGAGTGTTTTAAATGCGTATAGAAGTTTCCTTTAATTTGTAATCTTGTATTTTTGGAAGTAGTTTATTGTAGTTTGTTTATATTGTCCTATTTCTGAACTTAAATGTAATCTAACTCGCGCCCATTTCAACACATAATCAAACACGTAAGTTATAACTTATGTGTTTGATTGACAATTTCAAAAGAAAGCGAAAGTGTATTTGTAGATTTGTTTGTTTGTTTATTGGTCTGTTTGTCCCTCTATTTTGCCATAACGAAGCTATAGGTCATCTTTATTTTTGGTATTGTTCAATGTCTATAATAAATAATATACAACGCGAAACCTAAGACATCCACTAGTTACTAATACAAAAGTCTAGAATGTTCCTATAAGAAAATAATCACTATTATTTATTTTTCTATTTCCATCGCTATCATCACGTCTAAATGCTCATAGGTAATATTATTTCTATGTCTGTCTGGCACCCGATACCGCAATAATTATTTTATGTGATTATTTAGTAATGAATATAGTCCTGTCAGGTGTAATCACCGTAACAGGGCGACGACACCTGTAGGAGTGGTGCCAAATCTACCGTGAGCTGAGCGTCAGGTGGGAATTCACAGGGCTGCGGATTATTGCTTTGGCTATTATCACTATTGTAAGCATTACTTGAAATTGTTCAATTTTTAGCCTAGTGTTTAATTTCTTGGCTATTAGTCTAAAAATCCACAAAAATAAATAAAAAGTTCTCTTGATTATTATGTTGAGAAAAGAGAGAAATATACAAATTAGTCAAGAGATCTGTATGGGGTCTCAAGCAGTGTTTGTAAGGATTCTAGCCATGGAGTAATATAATTCTAGCACTTTTTCAGTGTAAAATGTTTAGATTCAGGATTCACGCTAAAGAGGATTCATTCATTCTTCCACTCGCCGCGCAAAACTGTACTACCGATGAAATGTAAACAAGACAACAATAATCACAACCTATGTACCTATTTACTACACCTCAACCCTAAATATAAGAACACATCGTACCACTAAACATCAGACAGTTATATATCCACACTGACATTGTCAGCAGCATTTAAAGAGGGGCGTGTCGAGCCCCAACCGCGGTCTAATTCGAGGGGACAGCCTATAATATTGAATGTTTCCGTAACATATTATCTTGTTACATGTTTGGTACAGCTGTATTGTTGGGGATAACCAACAATTATTGTTGGGGATAACCAACAATTATTGGTATTGTAAAGAACTCTCGTTTTATTACGAGTGGTTAGTATTTCTAACAGCTATTGTTTTTATACCCGCATTTGGGTGCCTAGTTATACTCATATTTTGAGTGTTTGATGTGTAAATTTACTAAATATTAGGCAAATATTTAGTTGATAACTTTACACAAACATTTTTTATATAACTATTAGTCACAGTGTTATTTATATTTTATTTGGAAATGGTTGCAATCATTTATGATAAGTGGCGTCTCATAAGTAAAACAATATTTTGAGAAGTCCCCTAGGATTTTAATATCCTTTTTGACAAGGATTTTAAAATCTTTTGCAGCGTAATTTGTTTAATATATAAACATAAGTGTTGACACTAATTTTATCGGTAATTGCGCAGCGAACACATAAAACTTCGATCAAATAAGTACCATGAAATTATAACTTTCATTGCACACATTATAACAAAACAAACCTGTCTGATTCATTTAAAGATTTCGGTCACAGATGCCCATTATATTGTTGCATAGACTTACAAATTAAATGAAAATACACCGTGAAGCGTGTATAAACTTGTAACAACACATTTGTGTATTGAATCAGGCGTAAAATGAATAAAATGAAAGAAACATTTCTTTCACGATTACATTCACGTGTGTTATATATACTCGTAGCTGTATTTGAGAAAGTTTTTGTTTTTAATAAGGTTCTTTTTATTACATACGATTGTTTTTCAATTCAAATTTATTTCTTAGCAATTTTCTTACATAAGTATATTTACTACCAGCTCCCTTAGACAAGAGGCGTATTTTAGTGAGCGTACTGATGCTCGCTTATGGAATAGAAAGACCAATGTATGGGAGTAAAGTAATATTTCCCCCCGCGAAGCGCGACGCGATGTCAATCCCATACATTGTTCTTTCTAATCCATAAGTGCGCGACAGTACCTACGCTCACTAAAATATGCCTCTTGTCTAAGGGCTGGATTCTATGTTATCATTGCACCAAAAAACGCGACGCAGCAACTATGAAAGCAATATAAAATATCTCAACAAACCAACATACTTTTGCATAATATAATTGTATGACTTGGCTATTGGCTATAGAAATGGCTTTATTTCCCACCTCAGTCTCTTATACCACCAAAATGCGATAGCTTTCGTATACACATAGTTAGGTATTATGAAATGCACATGCACATTTTATTCCCGGTCCCGATAGCATTATTCTCCGATGCACGAACGAAATATAGCCATTTCCTTGCGCTTTGTTATTCTGCAACAGTTCAGAGATTTCTTTGTTTTCTCTACAGACATTGATCTCAATAGAAAATGTGGTTGTTGAAGACAGACAATTTTTTTCGTCTACATAATTACTCCAGACCAGATAATAAAATACAATCTTGATTGTAAGTACGGGATACGGCACAAGGCACCATTGGAGTAAAACTTGCAACCCCTATTTCACCCTTTTAAAAGTGGCAATTCCAAAACTCCCTTCGTAGCGGATGCTTACGTCATAACATCAACCTGCATGCCAAATTTCAGGTCGATCTGTCCAGTGGTTTGGGCTGTGCGTTGGTAGATCACTATGTCACCTTTGAGTGTTATATATCTAGATAGATTAATAAAATATTTAAATATCTACTTAAATTGACATCTACGGTTTTACAACTGCTGTAGCAAGATTCCTTGCCTGTAGGTCAAGACCTGCGATAAAGCGATTTGGCTGCGAGCCATACTTTACTACGAGTATAGAAGGTACCTGGTACATGATGGTATGTCCGATTTGCACTGATAAAATTGTATGAAAACTAGATAAATATACCTATAATAAAAGAATAATAAGAAAACTAGATAAAAAAATAACTACCTAAATGGGAAGAGCTCCAGGATATGGTAACCCAGTCTGGAGTCCGATGCATTAGTTTTAAGACTAAGTTAGTTAATTTAGAACCTAGTTATATTTTTTATGTTTCATAGCCATAAGTATTTTTTTCTATACAATTTATATTTTTTTCGTTTTGTATTCTTTAAACAGTTATTTTTCGTGGGCTAGGATAGCCGTTAAATGAGTAGGTTTTAAAGTTATTTTATACTGCCAGTGTTTTGATTGTTTCGGTTGCAAGCGTAACAGTTTTACCATGCTGTGTCCCCTGTTTGAAACAGGTTTTTGAATTAAATATGTCTAATACACATTTCAAAATATACAGAAAAAGTGCACATTTTTATAAATAAAATACTATTTGATAAATTTACAAGATCCTATTCTAGAGCATGTTTTATTTCAAAACCTCTTTAAAAGTGTCATTCAATAATTTGCTTGTCAAATAATTGCGTAAACGGTGGTAAAACATTTTGTTTAGACAGTGGGACAAACTGTCAAGTGCTTATTTGTATGTGCTAACAAATATAACCTGAACAGAACCTGTGGGCGGGTTTCATAAGATATTTAGCGCTTGACCACAAAGAAACCAGTTCTATTTGGATAAGTTGAAACTAGAAATAAACTTACGTTTAGAAATGCTTTTAACATCGACCACTACACTAATAAAAAAATATGTTGCATGCTAGTGGAGTAGTGGAAAAAAACAGTAAATAGCAATATGCGCTGAAACAGCTATTTCAGACCAATTTGAATAGGAGAATAATAATTAGTACTTAGAAAATACTATTTTTAGCAAATATCTAATAACATAATTCTCAGAAACAGTCGCGGTCACGTTCCAACTCAACTAATTGCGAATAAGCTGTTATTCTAGCTTTGTAATAGAAAATTTACGACCTATGAAGATCATATTAATTGGTGTCACTTTATGGAAAAATTTGCATGAGTTGCGACAATTGTTGTGAGTGCAGTTGTATTGTCTTTTAATCTATGAGTATTTCTAAAATGCAAATACTGTTTCATCATCAAAAATATCAGTAATTTATGGATATATTCGTTGTTAATTATCTAAATAATATAAAACTCAAAGCTGACTATGACTGACTGATAAATGGTGACTGACTGACTGACTGATATAGTGATCTATCAACTCACAGCTCAAACCACTGGACGGATTGGGCTGAAATTTGGAATGAAGGTAGATGTAGGCAATCCGTAAGCATCCGCTAAGAAAGGATTTTTGCAAATGTCACTTTTAAAGGGGTGAAAAATAGGGGATGCATGTTTTACTTCTTAATGGGAGCGAAGCGGCGAGCATCCACAAGTAGTTTATAAGTTGTCAAATCATTGTACTTAGTTTGTCGTTTAGATCCACTTCAACCTATTTGGTCATAAACCCAGAATAAAAAAGAAGGTTTTAAACCAAAAGTATAAAAACTACAGAAAATGCCTCATTACTAAAACAAAACAACATCATCTACTTTTCCCAAAATCACGAGCAATTAAGTATGTACCACTGCCTGCTAGATTGAATAAAATCGTGACTAGCAAAGGAAAGAGCTTTCGTTTTGATTGTTTACTTACACCCGAAATATCTTCGTGACAATGATACAGATCGTGTTACATGTCAAATTGTGCATATCCATGTCATTTTAACGATCACACTAATGCTATATAGGTGAAAGTTTGTGATTATGTTTGTTTGTTCTGTCTTTATGCTCAAACGGCTGAACTGATTTGGTTGAAATTTGTTCTGTTTATAAGATTGGAATAATAAATAATAATAATAAAATTTATTTATTGGTCATCAAAAACCTTATAACTAAGTTACAACATTTGTTTGTTAGTAAAATAAAACCTGTAGTAACATAGATTATTTTTTTACACGTATACATAAAGTATAGTAGTAGTACAGAATACTGAGTGTAGTAGTAACGCGGCTTAAGTCACGGGGCGCTTTTTAATACTTAATATATTAATAAAATTTAAATCTTAATATTTTGCTATTGGCGTACGAAGATTTTTATACTTACCTAAAAAATTATGTTGACAATAAACATGAACGTTATTAGGTACTTTCAATTTTAAGAAATATTGCTTTAATGCTATCGGAAAATTGTGATCTTAGATGAAAGATATTATCAAAATAATTCGATTCAGATCGACCTTAAAAATGAAATGAAAAGGAAATCAGCCGTTTGACCATTTTGCGGTAGATCAACGACATTTGAAGTAATTATTTTAATGGCATCGATTTATTTATTGATATGTTGATGAGATCATACTTCATTCGAATTTTACTATTATGGTAAACACATCGCACTCTAATGGCTTTAGTTTCGCACTGCACCTAAATATACTTTAAAAAAATATGATGACAAAAATGACCAAAATGCTGGCCTTTTTCTGGCTCAACGTATCAGCATTGCCATCCAGCGTGGTAATGCGGCCAGTATGCTGGGCACGCTGCCCTCTGGTAGTGGGCTGGAGCACTTAGATTATCTTTAGGCTTTTCTAAAGATTTTCTAAGTGCCCCTATTTGTAGTAGTTACAAGTAGTATGTTTAGTTTTTCTTCCCTTGTTTTTATATTATAAAAAAATGGTTTTATAAATAGAGTGGTCGATATGCAAAATTGAAGGTTCACCGAAACGCAGGTGATAATTTATGAGTCGCTAACAAATATGGCTTTGATCTGATTGGTCGCTGCCATCTATTGTCATTTTGTACGAATAATAGACACGTATTCGTTATACGAGTATATTGTGTGACGGCTCAATGTCACCTATTCAATATAAATAGCCCTGTATATGAGTATTATAGGTACATAGGTATGCTGTAACTATTCACAGCTTACAATGTCGCTCGATCTATGGTTGTGATTGTTTTGAAATAAAGAACCTTGCAATTTGGTAACAATTTATACATCCCTACAAAAATGATAGTGTGCCGTGTAAAAATGAAGATAGGTAAAGTTCATATAGAAAATCTTCTAGTTAGAAAATGTAGAAATTTATCATAACTAATCACTAACATGAATTAATGTTTTGCGAAAAAAAAGATACATTGTATCCGTATTCCTCATTAAAGAGGACTTTGGCTCCCATCGGTAGAAGTTCACATAAGTATCTATTTATATTAAAATGGTACTAATGACCAGTTTCTTCCACTATAGATATTTTACTAACAGTTATTTTGTTGTGTTATAAAGATTAACAAAAACAATTTATCCCCTGCCAAACTTCGGAACTCCTTGCCAGATTCCCTATTCCCCTCGAACTAAAATTTATCGGTTTTCAAGTCGAGAGTGAATCGGTTTCTTCTAGGCAAGCGCGCTAGATCGTAGATTACAACGTTGCTTAACATCAGGCGAGTTGTACGCAAGCGTGAGCCTATCTTGTTAAAAAAAAACAATTACATTTAATCAATACACTTATCCATCAAAACGTCTACTTACAATCAGCAACATAATGATGATCGATTCCTCAAACAACCACTTTTATGTAGATAGAGTAATCAAAGACAAATTAAAAAGTAACTTTGATTTTATCCCTTAGTGTAATTGGTAGCGTGGTTCTAACAATTACTGTACAATTGACATAGATTAACTTATTAGGCCGCTAGTTCACCAGCTTGATATGGGGTGACAGGGATGAAGTGAAGGAATTTTATAATAGTATAGAGAGCATTAACTTTAAATTTAATCTGACTTTTGAGATGTCTCATCCTTTTTGAGTAAAGTTGGTTAAAACTGAAATTTAATCAGGTATGTAGAAGTACCTATATTCTCAAGACTATAATTTTATTTGTATCTAAGACTTTTTTATTTTTTTAGTACATAGGTATCTAGTATCATTATATTGTGTAACAAGTACCATATCTATCTCTATAGTTTATACTATCTCCAAATAAAAAAATAAAGATAGGTAGGTATATATTATTATGTTCCAACGTGAGGAAGAGTATTTGTACTAAATGTAATGTGTAGTGAGAAAATACCAACAAAATATGGTTTTATATTTATAGTAATGGTTAACAACAATCGATGAAAGAATACCAAATTATATTGACCGCATGCAATTTTCATGACCCCTAAAATAGTCTAAGGCTAGACTCTAAGCTACAGCAACGGCCCTGGGCTACATGGTAATGACAAAATTAGTGTTGTTAAAGCAGTCTAATTCGGTAGGTACACTCGTTGATTGTCTTATAAATATGTAATGAATGCAATGTCGATCAAACAGCATACCCCACCCATACGCTTGGCAAATAGATGTCCAACAACCCACGATCAAGACACATTATTATCAAGGACATTATTTGATAAATAAGAATAAATATATTTTTTTCATGACAGTACACTCAGCGCCCTCTAGCCCCAAACTTAGCTAACTTGTATTATGGGTACTAGATAGCGGACAGAATACTTGGATTATTTTCTTTTGTAAATACATACTACATGTACATAAAAACGACCGGACCCAGCACAAATAATTGCATATTGAAAGTAGACAATTATTTGTGTTGTGCGGGAATTTAACCCATGACCGTAAAATCAAAATGACCGACAATGCCCCGTCCAATTTCTTTTTGTTAGTAAAGTGGGCTGTTGGCTATCTGTTTGCCAAACGTGTGGACAAGTCTCAAATAGCTTAGAGAACGGATTTCAAGTTTTAAATACGAAACGATGGCCTTGGTATCAAATAGTTGCTCCAGGCTAATGTAAAATTAAATTAAGCCATTTATTTGACTTAAAGATTGTTATCAAAAGGCAGTCAATATTGCAATATGCAAAGGATTCAAATTTGGTAAGCTGTAGTTGTTATAGATTTACTCACCTACGCAAAGATTTAAATAATCACGACCGGTTCGATTATTCCAAACTAGTTTTAGATAGAAAAGTGTATATTTTGCCTAAGATTTTAAAAATAAATTTTTAAATTATATCTATCTATCCTATACATGTAATAAAGCCGAAGAGGGTCAAAAATCTGAACAAAGAATCCATAACCGAACACGTTTCAGCAGTTTTTAGTATTTATGTCTGTTTATTTAAACGCTCATAACGCGAAAACGGCTGAACGGATTATCATGATTTTTGGTATGTAGGTAGTATGAGGTCTTAGAAGTGTCATAAGCTAAGTCATTAATAATATTTTTAGGAGGGCGTCCACTAGTCTTATAAGTTTTTAAATAAAAATGTCTGCACCTAACACTTTAAAAGTCTTAAATCTTAGAATTCGAACAGCTCCGAATGTTATTCTTCTATCTATACGCTTCTAATGGGACAGATAGAAAGCGTTTCCTTGTCCCCCACATGAGGTAGAAATGCAAAATTAAAACTCTTCACTTTCCATTTAGAAGTCTGAAGGAAATTTAAATGTATTGAAAAACTGTGAAGTCGGAAATGAGTTTCTTTCAAGCTCTTTAGCACTTGAGTGACTGTTTTAGTCCGAGCCACGGTTTCGTATTTCTTTCTTAGCCTTGGCTTATTTATGAATGCAATCTAAAAAATGTTGTGTACTATAAAGACTAAGATAAATACATATTAATAAAGTAAGAGAAATGTTCATGGTAGCCATCATACACATAAACTCTAGTGTAGTGAAAAGAGAAATTTCATCGTACTTTAAAAAATTTAAAAGGAGTTATTATAATATTATGCCTCACTAACATAAATACTGTTTTACAAATTAAGCAATTATTATGTAAGGGTTTTTCAACGTTAACACGTTTAAAAAACGTTGAGCAAGGCTTAAAAGTGTGTTTATCATATTACTATGTACTGTAGTTACTGTACATACGTATGTATGAATGTGTCAGGTCAGTTCAAATGAATCTGTAGTAATTCATTGTCATTCACACAACTGTGTGTAACCTTGGCCAAACTCGTAAAGAATTAAATAATACGCAATAAAAAATTGCAACGGCTGTTATTAAAGTGTTTAAAATTGCTGTGTCCGCCTCTCAGAGGAAGCAATTTGTCTTTCCGTTGCCTTCGTTGAGATTTAAATCGGTCTAGTCTGCTAGATCCTGCGTAGATAGATATGGTATATCATGACTAGTGGACGCCCACAACTTTGCTCGCTTTTTTCGGGATAAAAAGTAGCCTATGACGCTTCCGGGACCTCATACTAACTAAAATTATGAAGATCCGTTCAGCCGTGTTTACGCCATGAGCGTATAAATAAATAGACAAACAGAGACATAGGGATAAACAGACAAAAATTCTATAAAATGTTGGAACGTGTTCTGTTATCAATTTTAAGTATCCCCAAACATATTTTTTTAAACATCTTCAATGTTCAGCCTTTATTATATGTATTGCAAAAATGTATACACATCACAGAATAGTTTTTCAAAGTTTTCTTTTGCAGTAATATATTCTATAGTCGTGACATTTTTCGGGAATACAGCACAGGCCACCTAATGACATACGTCTACGTATTTTATGATATCATTCTAGATATAAGAAATTTTTACATTACACTGTTTGTGAATATCAATTGCTGAACATATAAAAATAAACAATTATAATTGTTTATTTTGGATTTAATCGATGCACATTTAAATTTATGTTTTCTTATTACCAATTACTCAAAATGTTAATGTAAATAATGTAATGGTTTATTAAAATACGGTGTTGGCCAACTTGTCAAATGTTAAATTTATTGTCAGCGCAGCAACTTCTAATCAGTTTTTTGCATATCCCTAGGGGTCCAGTTATTGTAACTATACTAATATTATAAAGCTGAAGAGTTTGTTTGTATGTTTGTTTGTTTGAACGCGCTAATCTCAGGAACTACTTGTGCTAATTGAAAAAATCTTTTTGTGTTGAATAGACCATTGATCGAGGAAAGCTTTAGGCTATATAACATCACGCTGCAACTAATATAAGCGAAGAAACAATGGAAAATGTGGAAAAAAACGGGGGAAATTATTCATCTTTGAGGGCTTCCGTTGCGTGCGCTGCAAAAACGGTTCAAGATATCAAAAATATATGTATGAAAGAATTATTCCTCTTGAAATGATCTAACAAAATGTCTGCAATAGTATATGTCTATCTTTTAAGATTAACTCACTGGAACCGTTATTATGGCAATAACTATTCCATGCGGACGAAGTCGCTGGCACAGCTAGTATTGTAATAAATATTTATGAGGAAACTATTATCGAACCAGTTTTAGTTCTTTATCAAGTCCCTTGTGAGTAAAAGGTTAATTAAAACTTGTAACCGCCTGCATAATTTGGTATGGCTTAATTCTTTTTTCTTCATTTTACTACCGCGGTTATAGTAATTTTTTGTGAATCGCCGTATATTATGATGTATTCTGTTCCTTATGACACATTCCTCATTATTGAGGGTCGATTATCCCTCACAGAATGTCATCTCTAACTGTCCATGTCCTAATCATCTTTTATATTGCAAGCAGAGAGCAGTTATATGTTATGTTTCCTTTCCTTCAAATCTTCAAATGGGCCTCAAAATGTCTTTATTATCCCAAATATTGTATTTGCTCATGCAGGTTTCACCTAGAAATGTCAACTATCACGGATCAAAGCTGTAGTTGCGAAAAAATGTCCTATTTCACAGCAAAGTTTTCCTACTTACCTATTGTTCTCAGGCAGATGACAGAAGAGTGTTTTTATCAGCCATTTATCAATTAGTCGAGAATATTGACATGCAATATTAACGTAATACGATCTCGACAACGAAGTAAATATAATTTTATCGCTAACTTTGAAGTATTAATATAAAAAGTAATTGATTAGAATATGTTGTCGAATATAAATTTGTTAAATTTTATGATCTATGTTGGTTTAGCCATGCGCTTAACGAATTTTTTGTTTGTTCTCTCTATGCTTTAAAATATAAGCTTCTATACACAATACATTATTCTATATGCAGTGGGTTGACGACATTAGAATAACCGCAAGGAGCATCTGGAATCAATCTGCGCAGGACCGGGACGAGTGGCGTACAAAAAGAGAGGTCTATGCTCAGCAGTGGGCGATAACAGGCTAATGATGATGATATACAATAATACATTCTAATATTGACTAGCGGAAACGTTATATATCAGTTCATAACATTAGCGTGACTTCCAAGCGCGCTTACGCCAGGTAATAATTATACAATTAAGACTGAATTACATTAACAAGATATTAAACTAGCAATATAATAACTCGTAAATGTCACTCGATTTATAATTGTCGGCTTTTTTCTGGAAATAACTTGACACTTGCGACGGGATCGTGAGAAAACAACACGAGAAATACTATAGGTTAAATTGACAAGGCGTTTCTTTAGATTGATTAAATGGATAAAAAATATAGGACAAGTTAATATATGAGGATGTAGATATACTAGATATGTACGTGAAGGTGTGAGAAAATAAAACGTAAAGCTCATAATAGCAATTGTTTTATTGTCCCATTATGTCGTTATTTCTCTACTATTTCATTAATCTTAATATTTGTGTTGTAGTTTTCCATCACTATTTGTGAATTATAAGACGCACGCTTATAAGAAGCTAAAAGGTTTGGTTGAAATTAGAAATGGCCATTTATTATTATTATCATCATCATCATCAGCCCCCACTGCTGAGCATAAGGCTCTCTTCTTATACGCCACTCGTCGCGGACCTGCGCAGATTAAATACAGGCGCTACAGTGTTCCTAATGTCGTCAACTCACCGCATTGGTGAGCGACCTCTGTTTTCATGGCCTGTATACAAAGATATTTTTGCTTCTACAAACTTAGGAAATAATGCCTCAATTTACTTATTCTTGCTATTGATCATGATACGACACATACTTACTAAAACAAGTAGCTTGTTGGTAGGTAATCAAGACAATCTATCCCAAGCGGCATGAATGAGTAGTCTTTATGCATTGTTCTTCCACTGAATGCCTAAAACATAGACAACATTACGCATACAATCCTAATAATAACTACTAACCCTTTACCCTTATTTTTTACTATCAAATGTTAATAATATACAGAGTCCAGTAGCAACAGCCCAACCGGAATCCTGATACATTTTGTGATCTTATTTGCTCCCATTTTACATACGGACAATGAATCTAGGGTGAAAATTAGCTTATGTGGCAATGTGTTTGCGTCTATACATACCATTTTTTCCATTCGGATCCGTTCAGTAATTCCAACGGACAAAAACCAACTTCACATTTACATATACACACAAATCACATATATAAAATTAATTACTTTGACTTAACGTAGGTACGTATTATTCTGAATTTATAATATAATGGATCCTCTGACCTCGTGGTAGCCGTTAACAAAGCTTCAACTTATTTTTTGATGAGAAATGGGAAATCTATAAGTCATGGTGTCGTTGTCTAAAGACTAAAGGTTGTTGCGTGTTTCTTGGTACCCATGATACGTGCATTTGTTTTCACAAATCGTTGAGAATGTGTGCTTTACACGATTCTTTTGTTTAGTTCTTTGTAATCTTTGAATGGCCAGACAAATTGTTTGCACCATTAGCTCTTGTTTCATGTAATTTGTTACACAACCAGGAAAATGGGATATCAAAACATATTATTCAGGATATAACCAGGATATCACATTTTAGTATTATATAGTTAAATTACGTTCAGGACATTTGTATGACACATTGTATTTGTATTGATTGAAAAAAACCCAAGGATTTTTTATTTCATCCCTCTCTTGTGAAAAAACCCTGTAAAGTGTTTCCAAAAATCGGGATGTTTTCAAAATTGGTCTTACACTATTATTGGTTAAAATATGCTAGTATAGACGTCATTAATTGACGTTTTATTTTCAAAATGAAATTATTTTCGCGGTGTTGCGATTTTGTCCAGGCTTAGGATAGAATTAAACACTGTTCTTGTCACTAGCAGCACAAATCATAAGTAGGTACATATATGCAATGTGCAGTTGCAGTGGAAGCCAATGCACCTAATAAGCGTGGACCTAGTAATGCGTAGACGCAGACATTGTGCAAACGGCTTCCCATGGACACAGTACCATGTTTAGCGTTAAATGAACTTGAACGATGCGATTTCATGATTCTAGGAACATACTGTTTGTGAATATGATATGTCACATGGTTATACTTAAGCAAAAATGGTAATAGATAGTCGGTTTATGTAACATATATTGTTGAGCATAAATTTTATGCACGTCTAGTAAATAAAGTAAAATTGGTGCAAGCAAAACGTGAGTAAAAGGTTTGCTAATAAAACACAAAATTAGAACCCCAACCCCAAAAAATATAAGAGAACAGAACAGAATTTAAAAAGTAATTTTTCATTAATAGTGGTTTTTATTTGACACTGTCAATACAAAGATCTAATTAACAATGTTTTTGAAACAATGCACTGCGTCAGTGGTGTAATTGGCAAGTTTTTCAATTTGAAGTGTATTGTGCAATTATTTGCCAATGACACCCTTACAAAGAGGCAGAGGATTCATTATTTCAACGCACGGAATGTACTTCAAATGTGAATTTTATAAGCACAACTTGTGAGTGCTTGTGGCTTTACTCTTTACTTATTACGAAGTAAAACATGCATAAACTATTTCACCTCCTCAAAAATGGCATTTCAAAAATCCTATCTTAGCTGATGCCTACGTCATAATATCTACCTTCATGCCAAATTACAGCCCGTTGCGTCCAGTGGATTGGGCTGTGCGTTGATAGATCACTATATCAGTCAGTCAGTGAATTAGTCAGTCACCTTTGAGTTTTATATTTATATAGATTTAGATGGTGTTCTCTTTTATGCCTGTCCAACTTATCCGTTCCATGAAAACACTAAAAAAACATTGTCCACAAATTTATCCTAACACCCTATAACTAAAGTAAAAGTGCCTGCATGAAACTATTATAATATAATATAATACCAAAGCGCCTGAAAGAATAAAGTTTCACTTGATACGAAAACACATTTGGGCCTAAATGTAGATCAAAACAACTTAGTCGAAGAAAGGTGTTGACTCAATAGATCGGGATTCTCTTTAGAGTTGGATATTGCTGATTCATAAAGTTCATTGCACCCTGTTACCTACTGTATTATTAAAATAATCCCAACAAACTGAAATAAAAACTTTTCAATCAAATATCTCTTCATATATGCAACATATAAAAACTCATACAATCTCAAGCACGCACGTTTCGTTAATAAAGTTAAGTTAATAAAATCATTCTTGTTTTATTGCGTTATAAAATCTACATTTTTGATTACTTCGAAGTTTTGCCAGCAATGATTTTTCTGTCGATCATACACACATAAATAAAAGGCAAAGTAAGTATGTTCATCGGTTTGTTCGAGAATATCATAATTGATTCTCTTCAAATAATAATTGTAGTACTTGTAATCGGCGGTAGCCACGAATTTTAAAAACCAGGAGGTTTTAGTTACTTAATGCAGTTCTGTGTATCGTCTTGTAAGCGGCAAACGCGTTTTTTGACGCGGGCAAAGTCAAATGATGCTGCTAGTGTTTTAATATTAAAAAAATGTCTTGTATTTCTCAAATATTTTAGCATCTGGCGCCACTCAGTTTCCAATATACGTAGCTCAAACGTAGATTTTATTTCACGTTCGGGAATGTTGTAAAATGCAATCGAGTGCAGTCAGTCCGATGCCATAAAATAAACTTACATGCAAGCATTCTCATCTGAAAATGGAGAAATATTTTGTATTTTTTGTCGTAGTTTCTTAACCTTCTCTTTGTTTGTTCTCGTAATTTCGAATAGTCATAAAATACATACCTAAAGATATAGTTTCGTCTAGATGAATAACCATTATTAAATAAGTAAGTACCTATTTAAGTTTTCGCCAAAATATACTTACGCTTTGCCTGCAGTCTATCTATTCATAGAAAGTACTGTTTTGTCTTTAAACTACTTCATCATCATCATCCACAGCCGGTTAAAAATTTTGTTGTCACAATGTTGGGTTTAGGCCTCTCATAGAATGCCATTTACTTTGATCTTTAGCCAGCCTCATCCAGGTTTGACCAGCGATAGATAATTTAGTCAAGTAAACTACTTACATCTGATAAGAAGGAAGTACAAAGAATCTCCTAATTAATTTCTAAGGGCCAGTTTCCGTCGCTAATTTAATCAACCGTTTAAGTCTAATCTGTGGTTAGCGTGTCGTATTCTGCTCGTTTTTAACACTACCCACATACAGGCGTTTAATTTTACAGGATTCTTGTATAGTAGCGACAACTTATTATGTAAGATTTATATATTAATATTTTTATACTTAGGTACAATTTGATATGTAAATAATGAATTAGTTTACCAATAACATTCTTGTGCAGCAGTAATAAAGTAATCAGTTATTTAGCATAAGATAATGATGATGTCTTGAATTTACGTACAAATAGTAGGTATATGTTTTTTTTTAGTTTATTACAAACTAAGCAGTAGCAATTGCAAAAAAAAACAAATTTTAGTTAACGTTTATTATTTTTTTGTGTTTATTTAACAATTTTGCAGTCACATGACTGCTTGCTGGAGAAAATGATTAAATTACAAAATTAGTCATAATGTGAAACTGTCTATCTTCGAGGCGTTTGACAAATAGGGTCGAGCGATGACCTCTTGCACACGCATGCCAAATACACGTGATACATACAAAGTGCAAATAGGTATATAGTAGGTACGTTCCAAGTTTAATCCAAAATACTAAAACATCTATCCACTAGATCGTAGAATTATAATGTCACTTAACATCAGGCGAGTTGTAGTCAAGCGTGAGACAATCTAGTTAAAAAAGAAACAAGTATTTTAATAACTATTTTGATTCGTACTGTATGATACTGTTTAAATTACTTTTTGCTTCTTTCGCTTTCTTTTTCTTTATTTACAGTTAATTTCTTAAATTAGCCTATAATATAATTGACATGAGAGATAACATGATTATTACATGTACTCGTAACACTTAGTTCTTAAATTCGAAAAATATTCACAGACCTTTCTGGTAATCTGACTTTTTGCCTTTGTTTGTTTTTTTTTGTTTGACTGCTCTGTTAGCTTAGTTGGTAGTGACTCTGTCTTCTAATCTAGGGGTTGCGGGTTCGATTCCCGCATGAGACAAGTAATTATGAATACTAAAATTTGTAATTACTTGAGTCGAGTCTGGCCGTTTCTATATATAATAAGTATGTATTTACAAAAGAAAATAATATAAGTATTATATCCGTTATCTAGTACCCACGACACAAGCGTTTGCTTAGTGTGGGGCTAGATGGCGCTGTGTGCAATGTCCCGGAATATTTATTTATTTATTTTATCTTGGTAGAAATTATTTGGCCAACTCTTGTGTCAAGAGTTTATCAAGCTGCCCTAAGGGCCTCCGGCATGGCTTAGCGACAGCCGTTCTAGACAAACAGCCGGGACCAACAATTTAACGTGTCATACAACCCACGGAAGCGCCCGAAATGGAATGCCACTTTTAATTGTCTGACATTGTTATTTAAACTTATATTACGATTCATTTATTAATACTATTGACCTTACGAACTACTTTTAAGATACAATATCTAGTTCACGAGGCAATATGCGAGAGATGCAGAAATAAATCTGTTGTTTAGATGAACCAAATACATTGTAAGACCAAGTTCAGTTTATTATGAAGGAAATTTCCTGTTAGATATTTTTATTGGTATATGGTATACAATATACAGATTTTAAACGTTAAAGTCTGCTTATTATGATTTATAGTTAAAATAAAATAAAAAAGCCTTTATTTCTATCACATTATTCCTTTCTTACACGCTACTTATATATTATTATTAAAAATTTTAAATTACCATTATGATATATACCTACATACACATATTTTCTGTTTGCATGATTTCTTTTTAAAACTTATACACTTTTAATTTCTTAGAACCATTTATGTTGTACTTAATAGTTATAAAAATTTACATCACAAAATCATCACAACACATATGTACCTACTGCAATCTTTACATGTATTATTCATTAATAAGAACTAATTGCAGTTGCATTTTACAATTTTACCAACTTCTGTTACAATAATACAGTTCTATTTTGTAGACATGTTATAACTAAATAGGTATGAGTTATCTCAATTATTTTACCTAATTTTATTTTACCATTCATAGTTACTTACTAATAAATAAGGCCACCGCTTGTGGCACTAGTTTAAGCCCTTGTTTTTTTTTTAATTTTGTGTCAACAATAAAGCATACCATCTATCTATTTACTATCTGGTACTTTCGAATATAGATAAATAGGTGAAAATATATTTGAATTATCCACATCCGGAAAACCTATTTACTTTACTCTCAAAATCTAAGCCACCTCTGAATATTCCGCTTGCATCTGTATAACTACCTATTTGATAAAACTGTCGTGATCTTTAAACTCTCGGATTGAATGCGAGTACGTTTAAAAGACGCTACTGCTACGTTGACAGAATACCTAACTATCAGCTTTCGCTAGATGACTGCGACAAATAGCCAAAAGTGAGAGTGGAAAGCTGTGACTTCCTGAAAAGTGTGTTTGTATGTTTGTAGACGTACTTATAAACCGAATTGAGCAATATTTTCCAAAGCTTATTTTTTATAAAGCATATGTTTAACACTGTACCTATTGTTAGGTATTTGACCCTTAGGTTTCCTGAAGTGAGACCAGCAGAAGCTAACATTGTGGTTCCAGACATACATATCTGTACTGGTATGAAATTATTAGTTTGCCAAGAAAGTACTTACCACTATGCTATATCTCTCTTGAGTCGTATTTCCTCATGACTGATGGTCGTGACTCTCCCGCAGAATGAATTCATTAGGGGAGTTCTCTTCGGGCAGATACATCGTGGTGGGCGCCCAGGTCCTTCCACGGAAGACACATGACCTCGGATCTTGTGGTCTTCAAACATGTCGGTTTCCTCACGATGTTTACCGTTAAGCGAGTGCAAAATCCACATATAACTTGAAATTACAAGTAATTGCTGAGGGGCCGGATTCGAACCACGGTGCGAAAAGAAAAGCAGACACTGGAACCACTGAGCTACACTCGCTTAACCAAGCCATATAGATACAAGTAAACACTTAACAATAAAAAACATTCTTCAGACAGACATTTATATTATTCGGTTTTTTTTTTATTCAATTGAAATTTAGGGGCTTTAAACTAAACATTTATTCGGTAGATGTAACTAAAATAAATGCGAAACATGTTTGTATATTCTATGAAATCATTGTTTCAGAACAGATACAAATAAATGTCACGTCGCGACACCGTAAGCAAACGGTCTGTCAGTTGACTGGTTCATGTAGGTAAATACTCGTGACCAATGAAATAGATATTTATTTATACCCATAAGGAAAACACTATGTTAAGGAAAGAAATATTATCTTCATTGCGCATGTGTGGGTTCATTATACTTCTTAATTTTCCTATTAATGCAAACCTAAACATAGATTCTCGTCCAAGTAATGCGAAAGTATTAAAAACCTTGTTAATTAAAAAGCGTGGTAATCTATTTCTCTCAATTTGAACAACATAATTACCTATATCGAAAGAATAAAAAAACATTTTAAAAGATATTTATGTAAAACCTTTGAAGTCTAAATAGTATTCAAAAAATCAAGAAAGAAATTGATTTTACTTTAGGTAGGTACTTATTCTCGTTTAAAAAAAGCTGACGATCCGTCTCATTATATCTGACACGGCTGTTTAGCAAATAGCAGTACAAATTCCAGCTAACACTGGGCTTCATATTAATTTTCCGAGAAGTCCTAGGCTCGCATAATTTGCGCCTAGTCGCTACGTGCTAGGTAGTATATCATTCTTGTTTCAATTTTATGTCATCAGCAAATAAAAATAAGTCCACAAATCACGTTTGCCAAATTGCAAAATGAGTATTAGATTATTCCGAGAATTTGTACCTATTTTAAGTTCTTGAATATAATTATTTTAGTATTTCTATGACTACAGTTTTAAAGCCATATAAGTCCACTCTTGGTCTTTGGTTGGTTTCAAAAAAACAAACGCAACGCAGTAAGCCTATACCGTGTTAAAAAAGTAATACGCTGAAAAATTAAGCTCTGACAATTTAAAAACTTGTGACACCAGAGTTAATATACGCGAAACTTATAAAAACTGAATAGTATCTACTCAAATGTATTATAAAACTTAACAAACATATAATATTGTTTTGTAGTATTTGTCTGCTCGCGATACCCGTATTGACTTAGAGTTTGCAAATGCATTAGCGGTATTGGTCAATAAAAATTGATTGATATTATTTTAGAAATGAGTTTAAAACTACAAATTGGAAT
>OZ026823.1:8458208-8640607 GCA_964023185.1 Macaria liturata | reverse complement strand
TGCACGCAGTCAGCCCGCGGCGCGCCGCAGCACCGGCCGCACCATGCTCAAACTGCTCAACATGAAGCTCAAGGAGCGACTGGCGCTCGCTCTCAGCGCCTTCCTCGTCCTCTTCACTCTAATGCTCATCGTAGACCTTCAGATGGACTATGGTATCTCCGGCCACAGGGTCCCGCTACACGGCCGAGTCCGCATCGGCAACGACGAGGATAAGGGACGCTCCACTTATATAGAGTTTCGGAAACGGCTCCTGCAGAAAAGGTTCGTGTTGTGAATTTTTGGATACAGTGATTTTTTAGTGCTTAGTGTTTTTTTTTCGGATACTGACTGGTAAGTACGTATAATAGTTTTTTTTCATTAATTCACGAGTTGAAATTATTTGTAAGTTTAGTTTAACTTTCTTACAAAAGTATATAGGCGTAATTTCACAACACGTTGAATAATAAAAATGAAGTCGGTAAACTCTGATTCTTTACGAGTAAAATTTTACACTAGATTTATTTTCTGGTTTATTTCGAATACGAAACAATATTCTATATACATAATCTTATCAGACGTAACAATGACCCTTCGATAACTCCAAGATAACGAGACGCGCATAACATCAACAAAGTATTCCTGTTCTTAAGACGTTTTACCGGTTCGTGGTTATGTCAAATCAAATTTTATTATAAACACAATAACAAAAGTATCAAAGCTACATACCAACACATAATTAAATAACGTGTTCGTAACGATTAGGTGTTTATGACCGATCAATTTAGCGGAAAAATAATTCAAACGGAACGGAAAAATATTCATTTATTCAACAGAAAATCACCAACTTTGCTGGTCGCGTTGCAAACAATTTTTACTCTGATATTTTATGCCTATATGTCTTATAATATTCACATAACAAGTGATGTACAGATTTTATCTCATCACAGACAAAATATTTACAATCATGACATTGAAGACGTTTCGTAATTATTAAACATGTTCTTCGGTAATTATCTGGGTTAAACAACATAAACTTGTGATTTATAATTTACTTTATTCTCACAAAAATCCTTAGACTAGTATACATCATTTGTACTTAAAGAAAATAGGATCAGACAGGGTATATAAAAATGGGTACATGATGTTGACTGTGATCCCCACACTAGGTTACCCTGTGTCGTGGGAATCATGCTCTTCGAAAAGGAATCTAAACATAAATGATAGGCAACTATCATATACATAATATAAAGGATCTATATATATATACAATTTTTTGATTAGTAAGAAATACAGGAATAAGATTATCACAAGATTATCTAAACAGGAATGGACCAATTTCAAGAAAGTAAAAAACTGACTAAAACATTTGCTACTACTAGCTATAAAATCTATATATCAATCATGTTATTCGGCAATTATCTGGGTTAAACCACATAAACTTGTGATTTATATAAATACAATTTTATAAAGCTTTTTCCTATAACTCACGCTTCACATCCTATGTTCTGTTTTTAGTTTAACGGAACGTTATTGACTAAAAAGTATATAATTATTGTTTTATCTGTAATAGACTTTATGATGAAATTATCAGGCAGTATTAAAGAGCTGTCAAAAATATATAGTAAAAATATTTTCTATTCTTATTTTCAAAGAATATGTCATACAATGTAGTAAAGAAAGCATTGTCTGTAACTTTGTTTACGCTTGTTGTTATGTATTACAGTAATGCGGTAGTAAGAATAGTGTTTCAAATATGCAAATTTCGAACGTTGTTTGCTTTAAATTCTTGTAAAACTATGTTAGAATATATCTTAGTATTTACTTCTTATCTTTATAGATAAGGTTTTTATGCGCGACAGTGAATTTCACAACTAGATTTTTGAAGCTTTAGGCGCTTTAATCTAGCATGACTTATAACTTTTGATTTTACATAAAAGTGATGCAGGATTTTTTTGAAAAATACATTTCAATAAATAAGTAAGCATATTTACTGAACATTTTTTATTCGTTATTCCGGAATGATGCGTCGTTGAACTCTTTTGTTCGGCAAAAGGACCGCATAAATAGATATGCGCACGAGGAAGTATAACATTTGCTGTACTGCCAAATATTTTTGAGTAAAAGTGTTTATGAGAGCTATAATTTTTATATGAAAACGAGAAAACAATACCAATGGATTCCCGTAGGCAAATAAAACTAAAGTAGGTATATTGTATGTATACCTTATTTAGGTTAAAATGAAATAATTAAAGTAGTCGTAACAATCACATAGTACACACTTATTTTTGACAATATATTCCTAATTTACGTAAAACTTCGTTACAGTTCATCAACACACTTTACATACATCTATCACAAAGCAAACATATTTCGAGTTTGTATACATAAATGATGTGTTTTCGCTAAAACTAGTCTGATATAAAGATCAAATTACTAATTTTGACACGTTAACGCACTATCTCCTGATTCAGATTCAGATTCAGATTCAGATATTTATTCATAACAAACAGCAGTTACATGTCAATACTTAAAATAAATAAATCAAATATCATGTCATTATCAAAGCTTTAAAGAAAAATCAATGTACTACATATTTTATACGTTAATCAAAATTAATCCACAAGAGGTACTCATTGTGTGAATAAAATGTCTTCTCTGTTAACCATTTTTTAACCCTTATTTTAAAAGCTTGTTTTGAAGGAGCATTTTTAATTTGTTCAGGGATAATGTTGAATACACCTGTCGCCATCACATGTATTAGTTTAGCTGCTTCGACGCGGCTGCGCGGCACCTCGCGCAGGTGTCGCTCGATCGCTCTATCAGTGTAAATTACCTTATCATGATAATACAATGACCTTTCTATTATCAGGGCTGTTAAATACACCATAATTGCCTTTTTCGGTATAACCGACAGTAAATGTTTCATTCTATCGCAATCTATACCTATCTATACATATCATAAAGTTGAAGAGGGTCGAAAGTTTAAATAAATAAATAAATAAATAAATATTTCAGGACATATCACACAGCGCCATCTAGCCCCATACTAAGCTTACGCTTGTATCATGGGTACTAGATAACGGTTTGAATATGGAAGTTATTTAAAACCATTAATTCAATTACTAGAATTTTTGTCTGTTAATATATTTGTCCGTTTACTTAAACGCTCATCATGCAAAAACGGCTGAACGGATCATCATGATATTTAGTACAGGTATGGTAGGTAGTATGAGGACTTAGGAGTGTCATAGGCTACATTTTATCCTGAAATATACTAGTAGCTTCCACTAGTTCTCAATATCAGTTAATACAGTGCTATTTGAGGTTATTATTGTTCCTCGTAGTCAAGTTTCCAATTTTATACGATCGACTCCCGATCTTACTTAATATACCTACGAATCTTACTTATTTGGCAGAATATAGGTGATTAATTTAAAAAAAAGTAACCATTAAGAAGATCTTAAAACAACATTCGTCACTTGTATACAAATACCATCAATTCGATTAGTCACATTGAACAACATATAATAATATATAAAAGCGAAAAGAAAATCTCTTATGTAGCACTAAAACTATGACTAATGTAATTCCCAATTATTTACGTACCAAGCCGTTTGTTTTACAACCGGAAAGCGCAAAAAATTTATTATTGTTGACATTTGGTTAATTTGACGGATAAAAAAACTGTGATTTCTTATCTGATGACAATCATTGTTGTCATAAAGTTATGAAGATAATATAGTGATAGGCACTATCATAGAAATTAGGGAGGTGTCAATTCGGATTTGGCCGTTTGTTATTTACAAGGTTACCTGAAAAAATATAGCTACTATGCAGGCATAGCTAGCTAACATCATCATAATATATGTATAACAATGATATAAATCAGCTGTTCCATACAAATGTTCATTGCCCTTAAAAACATGAATTATACATCATTGCAGCGTATTGTAAAAATAACTCATTCAAAAAGTACGGCTATGTGAGCTTTTCATAAAAATACATTTAAAGAATCAGTAAAGTTATTGTCTATACATATAACAAAGCTGAACAGGGGCCAAAGTCTGAACAGAAGATAAAAAAAATGTTTGGAGATACTTCGAATTAATAACAGAACACGTTCTAACAATTTCTAGAACTTTTGTCTATTTATCTGTGCCTCTGTCTGTTTGTTTATTTAAACACTCATCACACAAGAACGGCTGAACGGATCATCATGATTTTTGGTATGTAGCTAGTATGAGGTATTAGGAGTGTCATAGGCTACTTTTCAACTTGAAATATAGCGAGCGAAGCCGCGGGCGTCTACTAGTTATAAAAATTATTGTAAATTCAGTCACATTCATAATTACGTCACATATTTACTTTACACCAACCTGAATGTTACTTATCTACCTGTATAATTTATTTACCACATTACAATAATTAGCACAAGCAGAGTAAACTTTCTTGAATCGACAAAAAGCAGATGATAAATAATGATTCGGTACTATTAAATTACTTTATAAGTAGATAATAATAGGTCTGAGTAGTAGCCAATACTTACATAGACATTATGTTAAATCGCAAATTCAACTTTGTATGACGTCCGTATTTCATATTGCGTATTCGTAGGTATAGACGTGTAAATTAATAAAATAAGTATCACCTGTCGATTAGTCTATGTGTGATAATAAACTTTCCGCACAAGTAAAGAAAAGAAAAATCTTTGATAATCTTTTACTGTTAGTCATATGTTAATGTTAATATAAGATAACAGCGTCAATTTCATATCGTTGCCTCACTGGCTGTCGACAATATGTAAGAATAAAATTTTCACGAAATATGCTAGTATATAACACAGCTAACACTGTTCTCGTGTGATAATAATATGTGATAATAGTCTGTACATGCTGCATGCATGTCTGTGCATGTAAAAAATTGCATATTGCCATTCAACGTAATTCAGTAATATTAAATTTTGGGCGCTTCCGTTAGTCGGTGACACGTTAAATTGTAGGTCCTAGCTGTTTGCCTAGTACCGCAGTCGTTAAGCCATGTCAGAGGCCCTCAGGGCAGTTTGAAAACTCTCGACACCAGAGTTGGCCACTCTCATTCGATAAGAAGAAGAAGTAATAAAGATTATAATATTATAATTTGATTAGTTGTGTTTCTAAACAACCATAGTTTTTTATCATTTTATGTTTATCATGAAAGAAATTAATAACGGGCAAATTTAGTTAAATCAACACTCTTAGTTTAAAAAGGTTTTTTTTTTATTATAGAATTTCTGCCTCCTCTTGCTGGACAAGAGACTTTTGTAATAATTTGTTACATAAGGTTTTTCGTTATACTCGTATATGTAAGAAATTTTGAATTGATAAATAAATTGGAGAAAAGCTTCGTTTCAATTTTGTATTGTTCGAATTCATGAATCATTTACAGGCTAAGTGCATACTTCAAGTCGATCACAAATTGTCTAATTGATACTATTGTTTAATAAATCTTATTTAAACAATATCTGAGTAAATTTTGAAGCTATTTACTCCCGATATTGTTTCACCTGTGTATTTGTTTCTTAGTTTTCAATAGGTCTATTGTTAAAATAAAGAGTATTAGATTTGAAATTAATTGCTCTCAAGAAATTCTCCTATCTCTTATCTATTTTCGGTAATAAAATAAAATTATATACTTTGGCTTCCCGTAGCTTTATATGCATTGTTTTGTGTTAAAAAATAATACAATAAATAATAATAAATATTTCAGGACATATCACACAGCGCCACCTAGCTCCATACTAAGCTTACACTTGTATCAAATAGATAACGGATATAATACATATGTATATACTTTTTTTTATAGAAAACGACCAGACTGTAAACAAATAATTACAAATGTAAATATTCATAATTACTTGTGTTATGCGGGAATCGAACCAGCACCCTTAGATTAGAAGGCAGAGCCACTACCAACTAAGCTAACAGAGCAGTCAACATGATCTTTACGTAGCTATCCTATACTATTTTACTATAAATATTACGATATATTTTTTTTACTATGGTTGCAGTGTGAAACTAACAAACAGTTTATACATGTTACAGTGAACCTTGAAAATTGTAATTTTATTTTATTATATGCTAATGATACCTCTATTTATTTTAAGCGTTAAATGTACCTACTACTAGTCATGTTATAAACATTAGGTAGATAAAAATAAAAAATATACTTAAATAAATATATAATATAAATATTTCATAACCATAAACTATGTACTACTACAGTAACAGCTATCAAATCGGGATAGTGTATTTATTATGCTAGCACAACGGTATTATACAAATAGCACATCTTCAAAAAGTAGCATCGAAGTATTTGAAGGCCGGTGTTCTTAAAATAGATATAATATGTTTGTCTGTGCATGTGTTTGTGTAAATCCTTCACATGTATTTAGTTGTGATTACCATTTAGTTTTAAACACAAATTGTAACATATTATGACAACAAGATGTCGTTGAAAATTCAAGAACTTTGTTATACTTATATGCAATTTCGCTCATGTCAAATGGTTTTTTATTTTTTCATAAGTAAGAAAGATTTTTTTTTTTACTTGGGATAGGTTTAGGTTTAACTACAGCCGCATTGCTGCAGCTTAGGGTGTAACACGCTTACCTAGAAGATACATATTAACTCTAGATTTGAAAACCCCTGGGTTGTAGTTAAATGTAGGTATATAATACAAATACCTAGTTCGTATTTTCCAGTCACGTGTTGCAAAATAAATATAATGTCAATGCGTGAAAAATGTAAGTAATCAGGCATGAAATAACTGCGGCAAGATTTGTTCAGTGTTCCAGCAATTTAATAGGTTATGGTTAGGTGTAACACAGGAAAATTATGAATTAAGTAGGTACTTATAATATATTTCGTACTCGTTATTTTCTGTCGTTTTGTATCATAAGACGAAGTCTCAATACAGCTATTATAATTTATGTGTTAATATATCGACTGAGTTTGTTTAGGTTATTTTTAAAATTTTTTAGTGTTATAGCCAGGTATTAAATTTAATGTCACAATATAGGTAAATACTAAATAATAATCACCTTCAAGTACATAGTATAAGTTGCACTAGTTATGTGCACCATGCACCGCTCATCTAAGTCATGCTAAGTATTAAGTTGCACTAAGGAATATTTTGGCTATGCTTAAATAAAATAAGGGATCGTTTCGAAACTGCTATCGAATTTTTTTTTCCCGATTTTTCCAGATTGATCAATTGATTAACTTCCGTTACTTACCACTAATAAAAATAAAAACAAAAAACAGAATACCGTTACATAAATTTTTGTTTCATGGTTTGTTAGTCAATTTTTCTTTTACACCAAGCGAGCGATTTTTGGTATGAAGTGGCATGGCAACATACGAGTAGGTAACTTTAATCCCAAAACCTCGCGACCGCTGCTATGAGTAATAAATGATTAATAACATTATTTAAACATATTAACTAGAACGATCTCCCCACAGCAATGCAAATGGATCCCGCGAGTACGAGCAGTCGGCTCCCAGCGAGACCAGCGGGGGAGACGAGGCGCGCACGCCAGCGCCACCTGCCGACAAGTTCGAGGACCTCCTCCGCATCCTCAACGACCAGATGCTGGGCAAGGGGGACGAAAACCTGGTCATCGTATCGCCGCATCAAGACATGAACGTGCTGAGACCAGATAATCCTACTATAGGCGAGATGGAGGATTTAGAACCCAGGTAAGACACGGTTTTCAAGTTAACGTAAGCTTCACTATTATTAGTTTTTTGTAACAGCGCATTTAAAAAAAATAGTGAATATTTAATTTATTTATTTGTTTATATATATTTAATTTATTAAATGTATATTTTCTTTGAATTAATAAAATTAATAGATACTACGGTGCACGTACATTAAAACTTAAAATTAACTTTACGTTATACGTAAAATTTAATCATTTTAATGACCACTTTATAACGAAGCATAGATTAAGGAAGCTTATAGGTACTATGGATAAAAATAATGTTCTCGCATAGACATAATTGGCTTCCCAAGAACAATGTTACTTACTCTGAAATACCTCTATTTTCTTCTTTTTCTTGAAAACGCCTCGCTTTCCTATTATTTTTCTCTATACATACGTGAGATGGTAATCTCGCGGCTTATCATAACAGTGTAAAATGTTGCGCTACCTACTATAAGTGCCCCGGTTATGTGGCTGAGATAGCATCATTTATTATTTTTATCCTTATTCATAATAATTTACTTCATATTATGTTATCTAATATCACGCCTAGATATTTTCAAACTCTTGACAGTTATAGCTTAAAACGTTTAGTTATTATTCTACTTAGTTCATCAAGTTTCTATAACGGTCCGAAATATTAAGGGCAGTAATATTCAAGCGGCTACGAAATATTAATTAAAATATTTCGCGCAAAAGGAGCCGGAGAGGACATTACAAGGAAAACTGTGTAAAGTTCGCGACAGCTGACATCCGCAAGTAGGATTTATGTAGCGCGCCGCCAGTCGGCAAATTAAATTATTGTTAGTTGCCTCGTTATTGCTGCAATTTAACTTTGATTGCGCGAACATCCCGACGGAACAGCCATTCGCTTCTACATGGAGTTGATAACGACTAGTTATGACGTAGTACAATGAACAGCTGCGGCACGTGCGTAACAACTCCACGCGTGATAGCAACATAAACCATCGCGTGCCAAAATAAACAAGTCAGCCAAGATTGTAGCTCCCATTCTGCACAAGCAAGCCCTGACCTCTCCCGTTATATAAGCCGCTCTAAAGCGATACCTTTCATCCGCCACGAATGCCCGCCCGAGCACTGAAGTATGCATCAATATCAAACAGGTAGGTAGCGGCCGGCCTCTAGTGCCTGACGTAATTTCTCCAAAGCAAATATTAGACCGAATCTCGTAGGACACTCTGAAAGCAATGAAAAGAATATCACATTGCGCCACTCGACGGGCCGCGCTATCAACGTTTCTTTTTTATACATTACTATAAAAAAGGATCGTATCATATTTCTACGAGACGATGATTCTATAATACGAAACAGACAGGCGACCTTTCTTTATCTTGTACTCGGCGAATTTCACATGCCTACCAGGAATCTTATTTAAAATCCAGTTAGGGGACGGCGAGATAGGCGCGGGTCTCCGACAATAAAACTAAATGGAATGAATGCACGATGGCTTCCTCAAAACGCTGTGCGTTATGACGAGCTCCTTCAGCCTAAATTCATATAAGAAAGGGCTACTTTGATACATGGTAATTTTTCTTATGAGATTGGTGTCATTTACGTAAGCGTGAAAAAGAAATGAGCGGGCATTGTCTCGAGTCTCGATACATTGTCGCCTTTTGTTGGGAAAATGTTTTCTCGCACGTGAAAAGCTGTGCGAGGTCTAATAGGCCATGTCGTTTGGAATGCTAGTCGTCGGTTTGCGCGGATGTTCCGCCGGGACAGTTAGTGCAAAGAGAGTGGAATATCTCGAAGTAAATTGGAGAGTATGTGTCGGCTTGATTTCTGAATGCGGGTTATCGGAGTATGCCACAAATCGGGAGCGTCACACGTAGCCTCCTTAGTATTCCGCGGAGGAGGTCCGTCGCTCGAGTGTCGCACCTCGCAGGTAGGCAAGGCACGTCCACTTATGTGTTCCACGCAGCCAAAACCAACACGCCGCCATCGGAAAATCTTCCATGTAAATCTTGACGTTAACGACCAGGTTTAGAAGTGTGTGTTGAAAATTTCAAGCATATTTTGTAGGCATTTTGAGATAGACGATAAGCGAGCAAGACGAATTTTTATATAACATTTTGAAAATGGTTGAGGAAAAACTTATTTTTTGTTTATTTTTCTGCCAATGGACTTGTAGATAAAACTAAATAAATTGTAAACGGCATAAAGTAATTCAACAAAGCAAGACTATCTTAAATGGCATCATTTGGCTTTACAACTTGAAATACTTGGTTTAATGAAAATGTATTAAATGACACTTGCATGTATACTGCCCTTGTATCCTTGTTAATATTCACATACATGGCTCAAGTGACCAATAATTACGTCGTGGGATTGTTTTATTCTACTGACGCATTTAGTGTAAATATAAATGTTTAGTCTGTAACGTACAATTCTATATTACGTCCATACAATGACTTCGTAGGTAAACAAGTGTGTTCATTCACAAGAATCTTATGAAACTTCTGGTTGTTTTAAACGAAATTATATTTTGCACTCGTAGGTACATGTTATGACTAACATTATATTTATTTTTTAGTCTCATTGTGTTGTGATTATTATTGATTAATGGGTGCTTGCGGCTTCGCTCGCATTAAGAAGTAAAACTTGCATCCCCTATTTCACCCCTTTAAAAATGACATTTCCAAAAATCCTTTCTTAGCTAATGCTTACATCATAACATCTACCTTCATTCCAAATTTCAGCCCAATCCGTCCAGTGGTTTGGGCTGTTCGTTGATAGATCACTATATCAGTCAGTCAGTACCTTTGAATGTTATATATTTAGATTATTATATGTTCGGTGCCCATACTAAGCAAAGTATGATACTTTATATATTTTAATTTTGTTCCAGTATAAACGCATCAAACCTGGAAAAGTTCCAGCTGAAGATAGCTCAGCACGAGCTGTATGAGGAGGGAGAGCCCCTCGTGCAGTCCATCCTCCATGACATGGCACACAACCAGATCGTGCACGTAGGTCAGTCTTATATACTGCTTTATTCGTACGACCTCTTTTATCCTAGTAACATTTTATAGGCGTAAGTTTGCGTTTGGCTGTGTTCGTTTTGTACTCAAATAGCTGAACCAATTTGAATGAAATTTGGTATGGAGTGGAGGACAGTCTTATTAGATATTAGTTAAAGGCAAATTCAAGTTTTCTTTTAATATTGTATTAATTTTATTAATTTGTTCGTTTGGTTTCTGTATTACTATAAAACAGATACAAGTTAAATACAGATCATTGTGTTATTCCTTGTACTGCAGCTAATGTACCTACTCGCATAAATGCATTTATTATACCATCTGTTTGTCTAGTACGGCAGTCGTTAAGCCGTGTCAGTTGCCCTTAGGGCAGCTTGATAAACTCTCGATACCAAGGTTGGCCACTCTCATTCGATAAACAGAAGAAGAAGAATATCATACTGCTACCAAAAGAAACAAATGTTTAACTAAACCCACGTTAAATCTACACCTATTTCTATAGAGTGGGTAATAAAACACGCGGATCGAGAATCAATCGAAGTAGCTAACCCGTAGTTATAGCCCTGATCTCAATATAAGTGTGTCCCAATAAAATATTCAGCGGCCCGTTGATCGGACTTAGAAAACCAATTACGGTTTAGACAGAAGCCCTTGCTTCGGTTGCCTGATGTCCGTCCACAAAGACTTTCGGACTCTAAGATGACTATTTACGAGTATTTATCTTCTACTATTACATACTGTTCACGGCTTTGGCAAAAACACGCTCAACAGCTCACGCTGCCAACAAATAAAGAGTCATAAGTACAAAGTTTTGAGATACTCAAATAATAAATCTACTTACTTGTTTTTGATATATGTAGTGTTATTAGTAGCGTGTGTTGTCAAGCATGTGGACGGGTCGTATGAAAATCGTTACTGACTATGGTGCAATCGCGGACAGAGTTCTGATTGGTCAAACTATGGTGGCAGACCAATAAACATCTTCGCATCCACGGATAAAAAAGCGTTTCACACTGTCTCTCTTAATCTTTTCCCAATTTTTTGGATAGCAATATTTGAGCGTCTATTAGTTATAATGTCATTGTCCAGCTCAGACGGCCGTTCATTGTAATTTCATAAAGGTTAGATATTTGTCAATACTAAATATTCAAATGGACACCGATGTATCATCTAAATTCATTGTTATACGCGACGGCTTGGAAATTTTCGTCGAAATTTGCATTATAAATAGTGATACGTCTAAAGTATCTATTTCGATCAAAATTAGGCAAAATGGCTTAAACTAGTCGTTGCGCCACATTTCATTTGTTTTTATAAATTCATTATGAAACAAAGTATACAATTTAAAACGCTGATTAATAATGTAGAAGCTTATACAAAGCTAAAGCAGGTAAAGGTGTATCTATTTTAAATGAAGTGGGGTCTGCAATCAGTTGTGGGGTCGGCGGTCGGCGGACAATACTGCCACAACAATCTAGCCCTTTACTCGAGATTGAAATTAAATATTTAAACCACTTAAATGGATTTCATTGTTGATCCGACTTCATCGAATAGTATAATTATTTTTGGTAAATCCTAGCTAAGGTAATTTGTTCGAGCTTCGACTTCCCGTTTCATATACGCCGGCGTCAAAGTTCAATTTAAATGAGAATTTAAAATACAAAAGTATTTTATCGTCTCAAAATCGATGGTTTGTATTATGTAGATTGACAATCTACGCATAAACGAAAACCAATTTGTGAGTAACGCGTATTAAAATGTCTCCATTTAAAAACCTAAAATTGCTACGTAAACGAACATAAGAAGTTTTATTTATATCCTGATAAAACTATCATTACTACAACCAGTTCAAAAATGTCATTAAACCAAGCATTTTATATGCAGTAATGAGCCATTATTAGTTAAATGTACTACTCAAGCTATTTTAATTTAGTTTAAATAATTATTCAGTTTCCGGATAATTGCTTTGATCGATGGATTAAGTTTTAATTGTTGTTTTGTATTTCCACAGAGCAAAAAGAGGGCGGAACCCAGTTGAAGCTCATCATAGACTACCCAAACGGAGTTCAAGCTCTTTTTAAACCCATGAGGTAAGTCAAATATCTTTGTTTGGGCTAAATTACAAAAACCAAGAAATTTTCATTATTACACACAAAATTAATTGTTGTTAAGTATCCGGCCATTCCACCAATCTCTACTGCTCTATCACTATCGAGCTCAAAAGTAGAGAGAAAAATATGTTTTGGTAAAGTTTGACAAAAAAATTCTCACCCCAAGTTTACCATCACTTGTAGTTCATGTAAGTCCAGCTCCGTACTTACACGGCTAACTTTTATTGTGAAGTAGTTCGAGTGCGGGCGCGGGCCGCGTGGAGCGCTCGAACTAACTTGTGTCACCTCCTCCAGTGTAGTGCGTTGCTTCTATTCACAAAACTTCCAGAACGTTCTTTCACTCGATCGGCTTAGCGGCTTCCACAACTACGGGCACTGTTCAAATACTTACTCACAAACTTATGTTACTTACGGAAAACTCACGCCATTGTTAGAACTTCGTTATTCTATAAAATTATACCCCCGCGCGAAGCTTTGTATTTCAAAAGGAATATTTATGGAAACACGAAGCTCCAATCCTACGGGGAAGATAAATTACGCCTGTACCTTTGAGCGTGCGTTCTGCGCGTAATATTCTGAAAGGCTATCAAATACAATTTTTGTCGCGACAAAGGATCAGACATAGCTCCAAAATTTGCTCTCGGAGCGGTCCCCGTGGGCTTGTATATCGAGTATCAGACGACTTACCACCCCGCTTCTCTTTCCTTAGCGTTGGCACTCACAAATAAAATAAAAGGGGACAAGTTGATACAAGGCAGAAACGGCAATAAATTATGATGGAAGTTTAAACTTTGAAGCTACAAAGATGTCGACGAGAAAACTTCGGTCGCAAACTTTCTGTTAATTGTTTTAAAACTCTTAACTTTGCCTGAGAAAAATGTCGAGGATCTCTGAAAAATAATTGGTATACATCGCGATACACGATGAAGTGTCGGGATCATGCGGATCGAGTAGGCTGTATAAGTTCGGGATAAAAATTATGGACTCGTGGGGTTATCCCGACGACATATCAAGGGGACCTCGGCTCTAACAATTCCCGGGCGAGCGATAAATTACCGAGACTCGATAGCGCCGCCTGCCGGCGCGGGCGACACGCACGAATTACTTATATCACATACTCGTATGCAACGTTAACGGTATTCGAAAATCTGGCATATTTTCATACGTGTATTTATGAATAAACACATCTGTATCGTGATTACATTATAATTTTGACAAAATGCATTTCTAATAAGTTCTCAATTTAGTTAGCTTGATTTTTACTATCTAATAGGTATCCTGTTGGTTTTGTCGATAAATATTACATACCTTATCAAATTTGTTTTCAACATCCATTGAACAAATCTTCGTTCAGTAAATTAAAAAGGCACCAAAAAACAACCCTTAACTAAATGTAGCTAGTTTAAACTAGAACATAGTTTACCAGGAAACAAAAGAGCAAAGATCGTAATGTAAATGCATTTGCCTGCGCCCCCTCAGATTGCAACCTTCTTTGGCGATAAATCGGAAGTCGGCTCCAAACTGCATTTCCGGAATGGCTGCTATCTAACCAGATTCACGACTTAAACGCCACTTTAATTGTCGTATATCTTTGGATACGTAATAAGATGGTTTGTAGATACAGACCGATAACATACATCTTTTGAAAGCTGGTTAATTTTTTTTTTATAAATCAAGGTTTTGTTTCTGAACATTAATTCGCCGAATGGTAAGCGATGTTTCTTTTTACTTAGCTCATCACGATCGACTTGGTTAGTTTCATAAGCAATTTCCAATACAGGCCCGCTTCACTACATCTTCGACATCTTAAAACATCTTCAAAAAGAACTTATAAAAAAAATAAAGATAACAAAATATCAGGACGTATTAGACTTCGAAAACATCAATCTAGTTTGTTATTTATAACTCTGTATATTAAGTAAACTTACAGTTAGTTAGCGTTTAGTTCTTATCTAAGTAGGATTAGGTTGGAAGTGTGAATAATTATTATTATCCTACTGTAAATAATATGTTTGCCGTAGCGAACTAAAGAAATTATAGTCCGAATCGAATGAAGCGTTGACACATAAATAAATTGAACGTGAAAAGTAAAAATGCAATTTGATTTCCATTATTATTTAACTACGTTTCAATTATACAATATTGTTTCTTTAATAGTCAGAAATTACTTGCTTGATGTTTAAGAAAATCACAAGTAAATCGATTAGTAACATGGCAAATCGTGTGTAGTACATTATGCATTCAAAAAGAAATGTTAAGAACCATTAGGGTTTCAAATGTGTGCCATTTTTAGGACCCCGCCGGCCATTTGTTTTAAAGCTCACTTCCTGTAAAACGTGCAAAGTGATAAATTTCATACTCGGGTCCTCTTATCTTGTGAAGTCGATATTTGATATTCCTCTTTAATGGATTTATTTAACTTGGGCTCCATTTACATTTTGAGTAAGTACCTGTCAAGTGTCCATGAAGAAGTTGAATAACTGAATTATTGCCGAGGTATTTTATTTAAATAAGCGGTTTACCTTTTTGGGTCAGAATTAAAATTAAATTTCCCTTGTTACAGCCATTTTAAGAGTTGACGAGGTCTAGGGACTAATACTTATTTTTCTCGTGATATTGGTATCATTATACGCCTTTTATTAAATCTACCAATATTAGGACTATTTAATCATTTTTGGCCAGGATATCATACTGATAAATTACTCGATTGAAACAAAAATGTAATGCCAGTAAGATGTAAAAACATTGTTACAAGAATAGTTTACAGCAACATCATCTACAATCAGTTTTAACATAATACTGGGAATAGGCATCTAGAAACATTTGTTTGTTAAAAGTGACAATATAATAGAAAAAACTCCTGTAACACTATAATTGAAAAAAAAAACTGTATTATGATCTTCTTCTCATCTAATGAGAGTGGCCAACAGTCGTGACCTACAATTTACCGGGTCATCCGACCCACGGAAGCGCCCAGAATGGAATGCCACTTTTCGGTCACCCATCCCAGGACTGAACGCGTTGACCTTTGCTTAACATTTGAAATCACATGAAATTGCATCTGCTAGCTGAGCTACGAGTATTATGATAAAGAATATGTAATTGTATAAGAGAGGCCTATGCTCAGCAGTGACGATAACAGACTGACGATAATGATAATTATGAATAAACAAGTATTTAGTTTCTCGCATCAAAATTCCTATGAGCCTACATACCTACTTCAGTAGCTAAAGAGTAAAGTCTCAAAAAAGTTATAATTTAAGTACCCGATCTCCGCTTAACCCCAAGTTATCTGATAATCACCTCTTAAGGGGCTTACATAGATAAAGCACGAGTTTGCCACGTGCTCTCTTTTCAATGGTGGCTGATACCATCTTTTTGTCAGTGTGTACCACGCTTGTGGAGAATCGCGACACGATAAAGATTTTTTAACGAAAAAGTTTCTAAAATATGAATGAGTGCCTTTATTATACTCGTAAGTATAATGTATTATAAACGGCGCCCACAAAAAGGAAAGAAAATACCCTGTAAATTAATACAAAATCTATAATATTTGAGTTATGTAATTCGCTATGTATGTATATGTACATATGTTTTGTTGAATTACAATTAGGTTGCACTGTGTTCCTTCGGTTGCTTTTACAATTTCATACATATTGGTCCAGCTATTTAGGTAGGTACTAGGAGACAAAATATTAGTGAAATACTCACAAAAGTTTAATTCAATTTAAACAAAACAAACATGTATTTTTTTCAATTTGAAACGAAAAAATCTTCGAAATTTTACCGAAAGTTGTGTTTTCTGCGAACTACAATCCAGGGGTCTTTAAATCTAGAGATAATAGATATATTCTAGGTAAGCGTGTTACACCCTAGGCTGCAGCAATGCTTAACTTCAGGCATGCTGTAATCAAATGCAACTTATCCTAGGTAATAAAACCGATTAAAGTCATGAAGGTATTTTAATATTTAGTATGTTTTGTTCCCAGGTTTCCCCGAGACACTCAGACGTTGCCCAACCATTTCTACTTCTCTGACTACGAGAGGCACAATGCTGAGATAGCTGCTTTCCACTTAGACAGGTAAGTCGATCATCCACATAGTACAATAGATTAGTAAAATGGTCAAATGTTGAGTCGAACTTAATCAACAAACAAGTTTTATCAATCTTAATCAATAAAAAAATACAACACATTCTCGATTCATTCTACAATGATATTTCTAAAATAATCAAGTCGTATAGCCATTAATGATTTATTTCTAAGACTAATCTTAATAAGCACGGAAACGTTCTAGAAAACATAGTTTAGCCGTTAAATATATAGCCTTAAAAATAAGCGCTCGATGAATCTTACATCTACTTACCTAGTAGGACATATACCTACTATAGTGCTTAGGGCTAGTACACGGTCAATAGTTTACTGACACATAATATAGGGTAGCATTAAAAAACTAAATATTGGTAGTCAGATAACAATCTAGAAAAAATACCTTATCAAAATAAATGTCACCTTATCAAAACATCTACAAACTGCAGCAGACAATTCTACAAATGTGACAAATATGACGATTTGTTTAGCCTGTTCCGGCGGACGCAACCTCCGGCGGCCGCGGCCGTGGAGAGTGATCGACGCCGATAAACGCATAGCTGTGCAATTGTACTGCATAGACTTGAAACTAGAAGTTAGGCTAGAAATAATGATAAATACATACAAATACGTATATGAGCAGTATACAAATCTCTAAGTATCTACATATGTATGTACAGATGTAATACAAATGTGAAAGTATATTTGGATGTGCCTAAGACTTTATTTTAAATATTTTGGACATTTTACAGGGATTTTTTTATGAGATAGGTACAATTAAGGATTAATAAAATGTGTGTGTAACATTTTTGCACGATGTTTAATGTTTCGTTTAGAATTTAAAAACTGTCATAAAGATCCATAATTATTGATTTTGATGTATCGCCTACTGAAAGATTAGCAAAGCACGGATGTGAAATAATGAATAAACTAAATATGTACGATTGTATCAATTGTATTCAAAGAAGCATCCCATTGCATATCACAAACAAATACCTCTTCCCTTTTGCAACTCGCCATGATACCATAACTAGAATAGATTAATGATCACCCACATACAATAAACATTGTCACATTTATTACTAACATTAATTGTTACGATAGATTTACCTTGAGCCTAAATATTTAGTCAATCAGCATTCAACCAGCATAGGTCCTAAGAGACGTTACTTGAGTCATAGATTGAGTCATATCTGTGCACTCTTTCGCATCATGTCAGTGGAATTTACGCGTGGGGTTCAAATTGTGTTTAGTCTTTGATAAACTTTAATTAAAGAGTTTTTTGTTCTTTTTTGTTCCTAGTATTACAAAAATGCATTACGATTATTACTATTTTATGAAATTGATTTTAATTAAAAGGTAATTACCTTCCATAAAAAGAATTGAATAAATGATGCTTCATTTATTCAATTCTGCTGAACAGAACTGCCTTCTGAGTACTTATTTAATTAGCTTTTAATTATACTTTAACATTAAATTTGTATGATATAAAAATACATCCATACCTATGATACAAATAAAAAACTTTAAACCACTTTGTTACTCAATAGTACAAAATAATGGTATTTTTTTTTTTCAAATTAAAAAAAATACCTTCGTTGCGAACAAACTTTTTTTAATTTCCAGGATCCTCGGCTTCCGTCGCGCCATGCCCGTGGTGGGCCGCCTCGTTAACATGACCACCGAGATCTATGACGTCACAGAAGGAGACATCCTCAAGACCTTCTTCGTGTCTCCCGCCAACAACTTTTGTTTCCACGGAAAATGTTCCTACTATTGTGACACCGGACATGCTATTTGTGGCAACCCTGATATGTTGGAAGGAAGCTTTGCTGCGTTCCTTCCATCTTCTGATATTGCCGAGCGCAAGGTTAGTTCAAAACCGTCTAAACTAAATAACAATAGGAAACTATGAGTCAAGTTATGTGACGTCATCAAGAGAGATGTTCTTAGTATCTTCCATCTTCTGATATTGCTGAGCGCAAGGTTAATGCAAAATTTTTAACTCAGCATCTTTTATTTTCATTACAAAATTGTTGATGAAAATAATTAACCGATAATGGATGATGGAAGATAATCTTCTTCATAATAAATCATTTAGAGTGTTTAAAAAATTGTAGCCAGTAATATGACAATGCTAGTGAACTTGTAATTTACATATAACTTGTTGTGCAATACATGTTTATTAAGATGTTATTGATGCGAGTTTAATGGTTAGCAAATATGCCTTTGCTAATCATATTGGGCCATAAGTGGTCAGAATATGGAAGATAACATTTCTTTTAGTACTCGTATACTAGTAGTTTGAATATATCTCTAGAAATATCAGTTTACGTTTTGGCAGCGTCCCAGTTAGGTACTACTAATGATTCTGTAATGTAGACTTCTGAATATTTTTCTTCTTATCAATAAGATTTATTGTCGACCCAGTAATGTCACGTATTTCTTGATAAGACATACGAAAAATGTAGAAGTTTACTTATTTCCGTTGATATATATTTATTATCTCAGATACCAACAATAAAAATCACGTAAGATAATATTGTATTGTGATAACGATTTGAGATAATAGACTAATTTTATAACGAGTACCTACCATTGGTTTTATGTTTTGTTGTTTGTATAAGCAAATGTAATAAAATCAGGAGTAAAAATACCTCTATGAATAAAAATGGCCTCCTTACTTTTTATATATTCCCAACATTATAGTAGGTACAGTTAAACTTTATAAATTAAAAGAAATCTTCTTGTAGAAAATATCGAATTAATGTACCTACTAACCCAAAATTCCGGGAAAAAGAAGCCCTGACCGTCAAAGGACGAAATGGCTAGACGACATCAAGAAATGGACAAAGCTGAGCTACCCGCATCTAAAAGAATGTAAAAAAGTAGCATGGGATCGCAAGAAGTTTTGCCAACTGACCTCCGAACTTTAATATGAAGATGGCACTTGATGATTATGACAATTAGGGAAAAATATAATATTTACTATGTTTTCCTTCAGGTGTGGCGTCACCCGTGGCGGCGGTCTTACCACAAGCGGCGGAAAGCACAGTGGGAAATACAGTCAGATTATTGTACCTCGGTATGTATCTGTTAGCCTTTCCATTTTATAATAAAACTTGTACTTGGGGTTTTCATATAGATTGGCAGTATAAATGATCGTTTAAATAACAGTTCACCGTCATGTATTTTTTTATATTTATTTGTTTCTATGACAGACAAATCGTAGTAAATTAAATATGTGTCTATTTAAGCTAGTATGCAAATAATGGATGCATCATATAAGTCATAAGTTAAATAGTTTAACAATTTATTAAGTTCTATGCAGTGTCAATTACCATTTCCGTAGATGCCATGCGTTGATGTCTTTTATAAGACGTAGCTCTTTCGTAGCTGAACTATGTTTCGTAGCGCTCGTAGAATAGTCTCTATAAACTGACTATACAAAAAACTTTTTATAAAATAATCACGACCGGCAGGTTAAACCACCATAGTGCGGGATTACGAGTAGCACTTGACAAAATATAACTCAAAATATTTTTAAGTCCGTTTTATTGATTTTTGAAGAAGCCCAGGACGTCAAAGAATGAAGTGGCTAGACGACATTAAAAAGTGGACAAAACTGAGCTATCCGCATCTAAAAGAAGCAGCATGGGATCGCAGAAAATTTTGCCAATTGACCTCCAAACTTCAATATGAAGATGGCACCCGATGATGATGATGATGATTGATTTTTATGTATTCCCAGGTCCGTACGATGGCCCCGTACGACTCGGGCCGTCGCCTGCTGGATCTCATGGACATGTGCATCTTTGACTTCCTCATCGGGAACATGGACCGACATCACTACGAGACTATCAAGTATGCACGACATTGAATAATTAAATTAGTTATACGTTTTTTATATTCGATATTCTACAAGTGTTAGTTGTAGGAATTGTTTAATTTATGGACAAGCTTTTTTTTTATATATTTTTATTTTTTATTTTTTTTATTACTAGAAATGGGTTTGCATTTGTTTAGCTATGGGACTCTCGTAGCTTTATAGGATACAGCGTAGCGTTATGGGATAAAACACTTAGATCTATTTAAGACCAATACCAATTTAAGGCGACTTATAAAAAACAAAGGAAAAGAATAACATTTCCAGAGTAAAATACCGCTTATCTTTCTTGTAGTGTTTGGACGGATATATGATTCCACGGGTTTCTTGGAAATTAAAATTAGTACTAAAGCTTACGTAACATTGTATCAGTCATCAAAATGTATTATGTAGTTTCTGTGAAATGAGTATCTAGGTATACCTAAATGAAACGAGTATGGACAGCGAAAAAAAAAACTGTGTATTTTTTTTTTAATTATTCCTTATTCTTCCAGAATGTTCGGCAACGAGACGTTCACCTTGCACCTGGACCACGGGCGCGGGTTCGGCAAGCCCTACCATGACGAACTCAGCATCCTGGCGCCGCTGCTGCAGTGCTGCCTCGTGCGACACACCACGCTCGCTACGCTGCTCAAGTACGTTTATTCTCCTCATTACTGAGAGTCCTAACCTCCCAATAAAGTTGATCAAATAAGGGAGGGATGTTTTCCTTTGCCGTTAAGTGAGTGTTCATCCCCAAAGCCGGTTGAAACATCTTATGTCTTTTTTTTTATTTTTAGCCCCGGCTCTTTTACAGCACCCATTTTTCTAATTTTAATTATTGATAATAGCATTAATTATTTTATGAAAACTAACAGTTCCGAATATTTTTCGCAGATTCCACAACGGCGCACCGCTCTCAAAAGTGCTACGAGACTCTTTGAAAGCAGATCCACTAAACCCTATCCTATGGGAGCCTCACCTCACAGCCATCGACAGAAGAGTCGGCATCATTCTCGAAGCAGTGCGGAAATGCGTCGAGAAATCACAAGATGCCATACAAAACGATATCAGTGACTTTGTATGACAGTTAAACGCTAGAAAATCAAGACAATCGTGAAATTTGTGATACGAGTGGAACTTGCGCAAAGCCAAGCTTGGAAAGTTCTAGAAATAGTGTGATTTTTTGTTATGGTCTTGTTATAAGTAACGAATTTTGCGTGGAAATGGTGGTTCTTAAGTGTCTCGCTAGTCGAACTCTCTCATTACCGTGACTTAAGACTTTAGTTTAAACAATGCAATGTCCTCTTTGGTTAGTCTTTAAGACGTAAGATGGGATTTTTAGATCGATAACTATTCTTTATCAGACACTTTATACATGATTACCTACTATCTGGTGATACAGAAAATATAGGTAAACAGCTATCTATGTACAAGGTTGTAGATAGTGGTCAGTCCTAGTGGTCCTTCGTTTAGAGTCGTATTATTATTTGCTGAGGGTCGTGACTCCCCGCAAATTCCGAGTAATGCGATTCTAAATTCGTGCGTACATATCAAGAGACTAATTATTTAGTTTTTGAAGGCACAATGGATAATGATTTTATGTAGATATATTATTAATTTCAATTCTATTTAATGGTTTTATAATTGCTAAGAATCAATCCAATCAATGAATATTCTGATAAAGAATAAATAAGATCTATATTAGTTAGACGTAAGATGATAGTGCCAAAGATTGTCCAAATGAATTTTGAAAATGTTTTCAGTGTATAAAAACCATTCCACAGGACTTTATCAATTGTATATATGCCATTATATGCCAAATACTGACAAACGTTCTTACATATTCGGTTTTATGTACCTACATATATATTGGTTATACCACGTTGTGGAATTTTTAAATTAAAACAGTATTTATGAATTATTATGTTTATAATTTAGATGTATTTTTCTGTATATTTTGAATAGATTTATAAAAGTCTTATGAGACTTATAGGCAAAAGTGCAATGGTAAATGTACATACATAATAATACAATGAAGTTACTGCAGTAGATAAGGGTTTAATTTTAAGTTATTTTCTGCTGGTTTATTATTCTTTTGTTAATATTGTTACCATAGCTGAAAGCTCAAGAAAGCACATATCATAAGCGGATGGTTGCTGCGTGTTATATTAATGTTATATGAATCATATTGTGTCTGGTTTGTTTTAATATGAATCATATTGTGTCTGGTTTTTTTTTCAAGTTTCATTTCTGAGGCTAGCAGTACAATGCAAATAGGTACATAGCTTTTTCATTTTCATTCTATTTAGGCTTGTACAACTTGTTGTAGTATGTACACCTATGTATATATATATATACACTACCTACATTTTTTTATAAATGTTATTATGACAACAATTTTGCAATTATACGTATATCATATAATTATTTTTTCTTAGCTTTTTCATTAGCTGATCTCATTTGGAAAGTCTCATTTCATTTATTCTATTGTATGTTAGGTAGAGATCTACTTATTATATCTTTTCTTTTTGTGTTTTTTTGCTGTTTTTATTATTTAATTTCATGGGTTTCTTTTGTAGTTCAATATACAAAAACTTTTTATTTTGCGTTTAAGTTTAGACATTTATTTAGTTCTCTTGAATCTGATAGTTTTACTTGCAGTTTACGTAGTACGTATTTATTTAAATAACTTTGTAATGAGGTATGTGATTTATATGTATTTACATATTACGTTTTGTTTACACTCTTAACATTCTTAACAAATAATACATACAAACGTGGTTTAGAAATAAAATTAATTACGTTTTGTATAGCCAAATATAAGTACGGTCAATTAACTATTTATTTTGTCAAACTTGCCGTCGACGACGGTTACAAATTATGCAAAATTTATAAAAGTAGCTTTTTAAAAAGGAACCTTCGTATGAAACATACTTTGATTTATGAAGATGACTCAGTCTGTTCTTAATCAATTCCACATATATACAAAAGAAAAAAAAAAACTTCACGCGCTCTCTCTATTATGAAAAAAACTATAACACTGACTTAAGTCTGCAGTATAAGGTATCTGTTTAGACCAAGTTTGTATTCTTTTCCTATTCGGTGTAAACGAAGCTTATTGCTAAATGTTTGATATGCAGTCGACTTGCCAAAGACGTACCTAAAACTGTATTAATGTATGAAGATATTGAAGATGTTGTATAATATGGAAATTGTGATGCAATTAGATGCGTGTTGTTTACAAATTAAATGTTAAACAAATCATACATTGTTGACTTTTTATTACCCATATTGTATCTTTAAAAACATGTAAATATTCTCTCTAAGATAATACGTATAGCAGCTATACGAGTAGGAAGACTGATAGTATATATCTGATTCAGAGCTAATCCATCGAGTAAGTTAAGTCATGTGGCATATGATTTTGTATAAAATCGCAGGTAGACCTAGGTAAAATGTTAAAGTTGATGGAAAAGACGTTAAACTTATTCCATACTAGTGGACGCTCGTGGCTTCGCTCGCATTATTTCAGGATAAAAAGTTGCCTATGACACTCCTAATACCATACTACCATATACGTAACGTTCAGCCGTTTCTGCGTGATGAGTGTTTTAATAAACAGAGACACAGATAAACAGACAAAAATTATGAAAACTGCTGAAACGGATTTTATTATCAATTTAAAGTATACATAAACATTTTTTTCTAATATCTTCTATGTACAGAATTGTGAACCTCTTCAGCTTTTATATGTATAGATTGATAGATATTTTCATCGAAATAATTTTTTACTTCATTTTCGCTGAAATTACAACATAATATACAATACGAATTCACTTTTATTCAAAATACCAAGTCCAACTATCTACGCAAGAAGTTTACGACAAACAAAACTTTTGAAGCGGACAAACCAATTTATATCTCCAGTAAAAATATCATATTCGTAGGGTGAATGTGCCCTGTCGTATAAACCGTAGAAACAGAGATCGTCGGTCCCCCATAAAAACGGGAATATGAATACAGTACGGATATTTGATATAACGTTTTATGACTTTACGGGACAGTATCGCTGATTATTAAAACTGATATCAGGTCTTAGAAACACATTCAAATACATACACGTAATGTGTATACTGGATGTGTGAACTACGGCGAATTTTTTTCAGTTTCAAAAATGTCTCTATTTAGGAGTTTGAGCTTTAAGGCTTGAACCACTTTGAAATTTGGGTGGTTCAAGCCTGAATCCTAAATAAGCATTTCTGCCCTTCGGGGAAAACGCCACTATTTTTTACAACAATTTGAGACAATATTTAACTATAAGGGATTCGTGCTATTTTTAGGGTTCCGTATCCAAAAGGTACAACGGGACCCTATTACTAAGCCTCCGCTGTCTGTCTGTCTGTCTGTCTCCAGGCTGTATCTCATAAACCGTGATAGCTAGAAAGCTGAAACTAGTAAAGTGCTGAGCATAGTAAAGAAGATTTTTAATACAACATAAATGTTCCTCCCAAAAATCAAATTCTAACTTATCTTTCCATGTTAATTTCATTCCAAAACATTTCATTCAGATATGAGAGGTTGTTTCTCAAAGATTGTATTTTGTGACGTCTATTTTACATTTTGACCAAGAAATCTATGTAAATGATTCCATATTGCTCCCGATTTATATGCGACGGCATATGTTTATCTGGATTTTAGCAATTTATATTCTACTTTGTAGAATTTATTTTAGAAATCGCTCAGTTTTGTCTTTATATTTTGGTACAGAGTTAAAAGATTACAAATAATGTGATAAGATAAGTTAAAAGAAAAATAAACGAAATAGGATAATGCTGTGAAAAAAATTACGCTTGAATTGAGTAAAAATAATATAATAATTTGTTATTCACTTGCACATTTTACGGATTTTAGTAGCGTTCAGAATCAGGTAAGTATCTATAAGATACCTAAAATATCAAAGTGTGGTTAAGTAATAGTCTAAGTATACATTTCACCATCTTACCTTGATTTTAATTCTCAATGCGTTTATGTTTACAACATTAACTTTCCTAACCTTTTCATCTAAAACTAAATCCATAAAGATGCCTTTAAACTCGCCCAGCTTTTTCAATAGCCTCTGTTTCAGCGAGCTTGTCCACACATACGAGTGATTTACCGAGCGTCGGTCGAACGCTATTGTTTCAACAGATTTATGGTCCGGTATAGACGCCACAACAATCCTATACATGGACATTGACCGTGGACAGCATTGTCCACTCATTGTCCATTGCCTAATACAAATGAGGCATGTGCTGCTGACGGCTTGTAAATCTTCTATAGAGGTGTGGAGATATGTGCTGGGTTGTAGAACCTGGTAGTGATTAACATAAATCACGGTTTATAGCCGAGCGTCTCAATATGCTTCTCAACGTAGTGAATGCGTTCTGCTATTTGAAGACGATCTCTCATTTAGGTAGTCTATGACTAAAATAGGATGATTTACTAACTTTTGACGTAATCATCATTCTGTGTGCAATAAATAACCACGGCTAAATATATCTCTTGGTTCACAAAGATACGTTTTAATTTTCGATATTATTGGAGAATTATTGTGCCTTTTGCATGTAACATTTTATTTTTTTAAAAAACTTATGTTTTATTTCATATAATAGAATACAATGGACTTATCAATTCTCCTTTTATCAATGTAACTTACTTTTTTTTGTTTTTTTATCTGGTTGTTCCTATAATTAAGGACATGACATATTTTTATTTCTCTATTTTTATCTTGCCATTTACTGGATAATTTAATGATGTCTCTAGATGATGGTTATTCATCATACAAAATATGCCGACGTACCCATCCCACGCTTTACCAAAAGTATTCAGAGAATGCATCGCAAAAATCTGATCATTTAGGAACTAAGTCATGTATGAATCCTACCAATACAGCTCGGAATCGAAATGACATCCGGATTTTGTAGGTCATAAATAATAATGGCTCAGTCCATTTGAATTTATGGTTATTAAAGATAGTGCTGCTGATAAGGGACGCAATGTTACAATGTTCATTTGTATGGAAATTGCAGCCCTGATACAAGCAAATTAATATTAGATAGTGCGTTATTAAATCCAATTAGTTTTGGTATCTATGTAGATTGTAGATTGGTGGCAAGTAAAAACTGTCAGCTGCCATGTATACTTACGTAGGCACTATATACTCAGTAAATATTTTCTGACAAAGTAGCAAACATTTTAAAACAACATTTACTACGTCTGTGATACAATCAAAGAATCAAACATGTGTATTTTTTAATCATTCCATAAGTGTAATAGAGCTATGTGTAACTACAAAAATATTAGACATACCTTGCATAGTCTTTGCATGACTTTCCTGTTTTTTTGTAGTTGGGAAGATTACCATCATTCCATACATACGTCATAGTACAAGTACATTCAGTAGACAAACCCCGTCTTGTCGGAAGACAATTTACGGTTATCGCCGCGATAGCCACGCGCCGCAGTAACGTATGACCGGCCACGCCGTTACTCTTCCGGAATTCCTATTTCAAACTGCTATCATAAATTGAGCTTTAATTTTTAGTTTTCCATAGATTTTCCTAGTCACGGCTATAGGTTATTATGTCAAGTACAAGTAATGATAAATCTCCACGGAGACTGTATCAATATATGACAAATTGTAAGATACGTCGAGCAGTAGAACGACATGTTACAAAGGGAATTTAAAATTCAGTGAACAGACACATGAAAATGTAAATGCAGTTTTTGTTAGTCTACCGTTTAAATTTATGTAAATGTCATTGAGAAGTTATTTTATTTACTTCAATAAGTCAATACCACCATTCCAGCAAACTTTAAGGAAGTAAATTCTGCAGCCCACATGCACAGGTATTGCCAAGATGAGTTGGACAGTTCGCAGATAAAGTTCCTCCCTCGAAACGTAGCATGCATCTGACTTGCTGACGCTACAACGCCGCTCAATTTGCATACCCAACACATTACACAAGTTTTCGTAAACATATGCCCATAATAATGGCAGTTTTAGACAAACTTTTGATTTAAAGTTTTGGACTTATTTTAGAACTCGAATTGTAAAGTTTTTATTTTTGCAATGGACTTTAAATTACTGCTATCTTTATGGGAAGTTATTATAATTGCATCATCTTTAAATATATAAAACTCAAAAGTGACTGACTGACCGACTGATATAGTGATCTATCAACGCACAGCCCAAACCACTGGACGGATTGGGCTGAAATTTTGAATAAAGGTAGATGTTATGACGTAGGCATCCGCTAAGAAAGGATTTTTGGAAATTCCACTTTTAAAGAGGTGTAATAGGGGATGCAAGTTTTACTTCTTAATGCGAGCGAAGCCGCGAGCACCCACTAGTTATTATATAAAACCGTTATAGAGTGAAGTTAAATCAATTAGAAAGTTTCGATGGTAAAGTTAATGACATTACAATTATGTCCATTGTAAAAACTAGGTCCAGTCCACATAACAATACAATCTTATTACCGTTTGTTTAATTAGAAAATTCAAATAACAACTGAAAGCATGGCTTCTCGAAACAAAATAATTTGAAAATTAATTAAGCCCTCAGAACAATGTCCCTAACGCTGGGTTTAATTCAATGTTCAGAGTAATTTCACAGCTCATTATGTAAATGAATATTTCTTAAAAATAGGTCTCTCGTTTATTTGGAGTAGCCGCCCGACGGCGACGTCAACTGTTGTATAGAACTTGTAATTCAGAGCTGGGACGTAATTAAGGACAGGGCTACTGTTGTTTTATTTTGATGCGCACAAACGTAATCATCATCATCATCCACATCCCTAGGGATCTCACTGCTGGGTATAGGCCTCCCTTTATATGTGCCATCTGCGTCGATCTTGTGCAGACCTTATCCAGATTGGACCCTCGACAAAAGTAATGGTAACAGTGAAATTAACTGTAAAAGATCAAATGTATGTACAGAAAGCACTGTAAAACTATTGAGGTAAAATGACTTACATATATGTAGAGCAAATTGAATGGCATTCTATCCTTATTACTTACCTGCGCCTATTAATACTTAATAAATTCAAACATGAAACAAAAAATTCAATCTGTGAGTTCTAAATTTTTTCCCCATTTTTATCATTTCGATAATTAAATACTACTATCCTATTTGTACGTTCTAGAGTACCTCTCTGTATTTCAACGTCGTCGTGTTTCACGATAATTCCTTTCGCACAACTCCTGCTGGTGCCTCCCAATTATTAAAATATTCCTTTTAATACACCTCTCAACCTTCATAAACTCTATAGAATACAATCTTTTGTATTTAATTAGAAAATCAGACTTGATTCTTCTGAAGAACGGGTTTGTTTTGTCCAAACAGTCTATTTAACTTGTTGATTGTTGACCTCAAGCGCAAACTTGTTATTTGCAGCGAAAGGTTTTCTCATTTCATGAAATACAGGATCATTGTTTTCATTTCTTTTCAAGGAAAAGTTTCTTATTGTCGCAGCGTTGGTTAGTTTATTGCGATAAAATTGAGTTGTAAACTGAGTTCTTCGAAGGATTACATTATTATTCATCGTTTAGTTAGTAGAGTCTGTACATATTTCATTGGGCATTGGACAGTGCACAGAAATAAATAAATTTACTTAGTTTTTTTTTTTGTAATTATTTGTGTTGAGTCTGGTCGTTTCTATGTATAATAAGTATGTATTTACAAAAGAAAAGTATAAATGTATTATATCCGTTATCTAGTACCCATGATACAAGCGTAAGCTTAGTATGAGGCTAGATGGCGCTGTGTGATATGTCATGAAATATTTATTTTATTTTTATTTATTTGTATGGGGATGTTGTTAAATACGATAACTGCAAATATGTAAGAAAATGTACCTACTGTATTATATCAATGGGTTTAAAATCTAAAACTTACCAGGCTAGAGATATATTTTCAGTTCACTTAGATTATCTCTAGGCTTTTCTAAAGATTTTCTAAGTGCCCCTTTTTATGTTGTAGTTAGAAGTAGTATGTTTAGTTTTTCTTCCCTTGTTTTTATGTTATATTATTTTAAATAAAGGTTACATGTAGTATTAATTATGCAAGTTCGCAGAAGTGACTCTTGCTTGTTCTGATCGAATGTAGGTAACCTGTGCTATGTTAGCTTTCCATCGGCAAATGGAGTCGGTCTGTTTGCTCCTTTCTATATGACTTCGTGCAATTTGCCTGATTGAATTTATATCATTGCTATGTTATGATAATAACTGGAAAATAATGAAAATAGAGGACTTGGTTTAAACTTGGTTCAAAATTAACGTGTGTTTAGTTGATCAGTATAACAGACTCCTTAAAAAAGAAAGAGACTACTCAAATCCTAAGTGGTAGATAGATTGATAGATAAATTCTTTATTAAAACACCACATACATAAAAAACAATTTAAAAAAAAACATAGAAATTAAAATTATCGTCTTAATTGGCGACCTTATCGCTAAGAGCGATTTCTTCCAGGCCACCAATCTGGCAGGGATATAATCTTTATATTAAGTGAATAGGACGAGGTGTAATGAAAAAAACATAGTGGTAATATCGTTCTGATTTATGCGGTTATATTTTTGTGACATTTACTTTAAGTATTATTAAAAAATAATTAAATAAACAAGTAAAATAATAGTATATAATGTTGGTTTGCTCGTATCCAATAGGCAAATAAGTATTTTACTCAGAGCTAGACGCATCGTGAATTATTTACTATCTATCTTTCGAAAGCTCTGTCTAAATTTACTCTAACAAATTAGGTGCATAATTAATTGCGTTTCCGCAGAATGGTGCTCATTACGACTCTTGTACACTCAATCGCAATTCTACCGTATCAAATGTCCATATGTTGGTATAAAATGTACATAGGTCCTAGATGTCTGCCATAGTAAAGCAAGTAAGTGTTGGCTTGGAAAACTCTCGACACCAAACCTAGCCACTCTTATTTATAAGAAAAAGATGCCTGTTTATGGAACGTAAAATAAGAACAATTTAAGAATGCACGCATTTTTATTACAGGTTATTTTTCATGTTTTAAATATCTTAGATTATATGGATCTCATCTTATCAGCGTAGTAAATTAACGCCATGCTTGTCTTAACAAAGTTTATCTTCATTACATTCTGAATGCTGTGAAATGTTTATTATAAATAAATTATTATAATTCGGTCTGCCTTTGCTGGTACAAATAAAGAATAGTGCAGTGTGAAACCTCCTTTAAAGGCATTTGGATTTGTCGCATCCCGCATGTGACTTGCTAAATATTTGAGGCTCTCTGTCCCACTTATCCTGGCCATTATACTGCCCTCTCTGCTCTTAAATCTTCTAAACAGTCAAAAATAAACTCTATCGTTTAATTTAACACTAAAGATTTCGTCAGGGAGTTAGGCCGAAGAATTAACGAGAAGACGGGAGACACCCGCTCTGGATCATTTTTGGTGCAAAGGTTAGCCATCGCGATTCAACGTGGCAACGCGGCGAGCGTAATGGGAACCTTTGCGCCGGGAGCAATCCGGGGTGGGCTCTTTGATTAATTTTTGTTTGTTTTATTTTACTTCATATTTTATTTTAGGTATATTATATATTTTAATATTATGTTTAAGACTTGTAAATATATACTATTAGTCAGTTACTTTATGTTTTATAAGTTGTGAATCCTCGAGCATCAATCAGCGGAGTTGACAAGTAATGAGCGAGTGGGACAACTATATCAAGAAAACCTAAGAGCGAAAGAGACAGGAATCGGATTTTGTCTTTGTCTAAATTTCACTTTTTGTTTCGTTGGTCATTACTCGGTAGCGCCCAACATGGCAGTTGCGTGAAAAATATTTTTGCTTTTATATGGTGATTACGAGTGCTAAGTGTGAAAAAACTTGATTTACATAGTGAATTATTGAAGAAAATTTCATAGAACATGGTGATTTGCTATGTAAAAGGCTGTAAGAGCCGTAGTGAACGGAAAGATGAAAATATATCCTTTCATACGTAAGTACGATACTTTTACGACAATGTGACTTGATTATGACTAATTTAGGAGCAATGAGAGCCCTGCTTTATTGAAACGCTATTTATATGGATTATAAATAGTAAAATAAGACTAAAAACATAAATTGTTTTTATGAGATTACTCGGCTAAATTTAAAGTATAGTAAACTGTTTTACTCGCAAAGCGTTTGTCAAACATAGTTGTCATTTTGCAGTATTTTGAATTTGATCGGGTTAAACGGTTTTTGGTGATACCAGTTTCGTTTTGGCAATTTACCCAAGAAATTAAGGCAAAATATTTTTTTATAAAGATGATTTGAGTCGAAATAGGCATAGCAAAATATAGGCATATCACTCTGCAAAGAAGCACTACAATAATGACAAAAAAAAACATTTAGATTTTTTAATTATATACCACATATATATTTATTTTTATTTATATAGATTTCCGATGGATTTCCGATTTTTCAACACGTCCTGAGGATGCCACGTGGAGAGGCGAAACCCGTGTCGACGAGAATATCTTGCCGAAGGAGAACTACAAAACTTGAAGACACAAGGTACGGTGTTGGTAAGATCTTAAGAGCCACGGAGGCCACTTTGGTTAGGAGAAGAGGTGTGGCGGTAGTATATGGAGGAACACACCAAAAAACCATCAAGTTTGTTGTTTGAAGTTGGTTATGGAGCAGTCGCAGCGGAAAATCACTATATACATATTTTTTCCAGAGTTCCATAAATAAAGTACTCTGAATTGTAATAAAAAACAACGTAATCTGAATTTAAATAACAAAAAAAATTGTTAAGAAAAATACAAAAATAAAAGTTAAAAATGAAGTACATGAATTTAGATATTCCAAAGGAAAATTTCTGTTATTTGTAATATTCATGTACAGTTTTAGTTAAGACGTTTTGTAAATTTGTAGATATGTTTAAGTAGTTTTTTTTAATATTCTTACTTTAAACCAGAAAAAATATTAACAAATTATTTAAGTAGTTGGTTATTACATTATTCTTTGTTTTTTCAATGTAAATAGTTTTCCTTGAAATAAATATACATATAGTTATTTTGTTTACAAATCCTACTTAGTATAATTTATTCCTGCTTAAAATTTTATCGACATACTGTGTGTGCCATTTTTATATGAGTCCCTTTTTCAGGTGATAATAATGATTACGTACAACTTTTATACGTGTGTGTATGTGTGTAAGTATGAACAAAAGTAGGGGAATTTTTATGACTCTGGCAGCCCTGAGATTCTACGTCATTTGTCGTCGTCCCTTTCGGGTATACGCGCTTTTTCTGGTCCACAGGATTGAACGTCAAAGTTGTGAATAAATATTTCTTTATATTTAACACTGCAATGCATCTGTCATTTCATAGTATCACTATTGAGAAGCAAACTTTTTCGTATAATTCATTCGAAAATAAACAATTTCACTGAACAGTATCAAAGCGCAAACACCATACATTACTCCTAATCCGTAGAAACAGCCAATAAGAGTGTTTAAATTGAGTGGTTTAGCTTCTCGATCTTCGAAGGTGTGAACTGCTTTCGCCCACTCATACGAATGTTCTCGCAAAATTTTCTCTGGGAATCCTATCTCTATCATCCTTAAAATAACTTCATTAATTTTCGGAAAGGCTGGCCACCCCGGCCGCATCCCAAAACAAATAGGCCCTTGTGTAATAGAGCCGTCTAATATCTGCACGCCAGGCGCCGCATCTAAGTCTTGTCGTTCATCAGTTGCCAGTAAAAAAAAATTACCATCCTGCATAGCTTTAAAGTTTTTTTTTTTACATTATATAGGCTTACGCTTGACTACAACTTCCCTGATGTTAAGCAACGTTATAGTCTACGATCTAGCGCGCTTGCCTAGAAGAAACCGGTTTACTTTCGACTTGAAGATCGACAAATTATAGTTCAAGGGGAATAGAGATTCGGGCAAGGAGTTCCACAGTTGGACTGTTCGCACGATGAAAGTTAACTGGAATTAGCTTTTGTGGTATCACTGTAAACCTGTCGAAGTATTTTGTACCGTTGAAAAAATCTCTCACAGTTATAATTCCCCCAAAACCTTCAACATGTTGGACAGTAGTGTCAAAAGATCGTAAAGGACTTTCCATTACCGTTTTTTGCAGCCCGTCCACCAAATCACCCTGATAAGCAATACGGACTATCACACAGAACCAAATCCACAACATAAACAAACTATTCGTAAGATATGCGTTCTGTTCTAAACTCACATCTATGCCTAAGAAAATAACAAAGGTTTGAAAAACTACACCGTCTCTAGAATATGATCTGTGAAGTCCAAATCGGCGGAGAGCCTGTGTGGCTACAACAAATGCAACAGCAGTAAAAAATATGGCCGGCGTTGTCTGTGACATGAAAGATTGTAAGACTCGCCGCCGGCGCCGGCCGTTCGCTTATTTTTCGTCTTTTTGGACCAAACCAAACTGTCCGTATGGATATCTAATGGCGGTGGTAAATACGCCAGGCAACAGTACATCGGCCTCCTTGCGTGCTAGATCGCCAAACGCTCCGGTCGCTGTGCCGTTAATGATGGTCCCCAGACTCCCGTAGTCCACCGCGCAAGATACGTACAGGCTAGCATTGAGCATATCAAGTAGCGACAGCAACATATTCCCGTCTATTCCAGATATAGATACGAGAGTGCCGTTCTCCAATTGCAATCGAGAGTACGGTGACATTTGAAACATAGTGACTTTTATCTTACTCGTACATTGATGATAGTTGCGGATTTTTTTTGGAAATACATCATTCGTTTGTGGATTTATGATTACAGGAGTAAAATCTTCACAATTACCATCCTGGTACGGAAAGAACGTTGTAAACATTATTTTTTTCAGTGTCTTCTATGTCTTTACTAACCACGAGCAAGTCGCCGACGTCGTTCGTCCATGCAATTTTCATTAGCTCCGACAGATCAGGGTAGGATATTGGTCGAGTCCAAACTACAATCAAACGGATGCGCCATACGAGATGCTTATACAGAAGTATAAGAAAATATTCAAATTCATATACCTAGGTACATCAGCACCAAAAAATACTGTTTGTAAGAAGTTTTTATTCTTGTTATATTTTCTAATAGCTTCATCACTAACTTGGTTTTCTTCCATTGAAGTCACAAGAACACATCCTCCGAACATTTTGATAAAATCTGTCACATCATTGTGATTATCAGACCACCACACTATAGAAGTAAAGACACCTTTAAACGCTGAACTCGCTGCGGAAACTACTTTTTCGATTAAGTTATTGTTATCAAAGACTTTTGAACCAAAATTAAATATATCATTATTTCACAATATCTACTTCATGTTTTTTTTACTCTAGAGTTTACGCACAAGTCGTATATTGTTGTGCCACGTTTTAATCTACGTCAACGTTGCGATTACCGTAAAATGTTAATTTTGTACGTAAACTATTTCTCAACTTTGAGAAGAACAAAATTGTGTCAGAAAATAAAAACTTGCACATGTATAACTTACAATAATACTGCCTCTTCACTTGAATGTAATGGCGCCACTACCGAAGGTTTCGTATTTTTCGATGATTTGATGACAATGAACACAATTATATTTTATTTTTAGTTAGTGCCTAAAGCTTGTTACCTAACGGCTAGTGTGCTAGATATCTAAATTATGATTATATGTACAATTTCCATTAGTTTTGGAGTCAATATTGACAATTACTCAGCTACAATAGATAGACTATAGCCATCCATCAGTTGGTACATGCTTACCTACATGAATGTGTTACAGAAATTTTGTTTGTTAAGAAGCAAACCATATAATTTGATATGTTAACTCAAGTATATTTACTTCAGTACTTTTATGGAATTTTTAGAGGTTTTATGTTTTTTTATGAGGGTATTTTTAGAGGTTACTATGTATGTTTCGTGTATCCAGTGTGTATGTATGTGTCGTGTAACCACATCTCAAAGGGCCTTATTACAAAACGTGGTTTAAATATAAGTCTAGACTAAGTCCGTTTTAGTGGTTCGAAAATTGTCTGTCTACTGTCATAATTATCAAACTGTCAAAATGTACCAATGTCAAATCAAAGTATTTTTTTTGTTGACATTTTGATTGCTTGTATGTGATGTCTGAACAACAACAACCCACTTTTTATTTTCAAAGTCCTGGACTAATATTTAAACCAAAGAGTCTTGAGAAAAATAGGTGAGTTTTTGAAACCTACACTCTTAGATGAAGTTCTTAGTTAGAAAATAAAATAAACAATAGAATTATTACAATTTTTTTATTAACAAGTAGATGTGAACATATATTGTACTCAAATAAAATATATTCGAATGTTTAATAAGTCTCATGCATAAGTGAGTAAATTATTAAAAAAATATCGTTGGACGTTTCAAGATGAAGTAAAAAAAACTTAAATAATTTTTTTGTGATAAATTAATAAAAGTTTTTTAAATACTTAACTTAGGCCTATTTAATGATTTGCCATATTTACGGTTGTACTAAATTATGAAAAATTGATTTTCTTCTTGTATAGGTATATAAAAACGTATATTAAGACATACAAGATCCAAGAATATTAAATAGTAGTATTATATCAAAATTACATTAACATTTACAAGGTCACATTTAGCAGACACGAATCGACAAGCAAACCCTAAAATACTTTAAAAGATATTCCACAGTTTCATACAATTTTATAAATCTTTGTTCTCCTTTCCATTTTCTGTATAATTATTTCATTTCAATCGCATGTACAAAATACACATTGTTCTTGTAAAAACATTTCTTGACTATTTTAAAGTGGAGGTAACTTTGGCTTGAGGGATGAATGTGAAATAACTTTTTTAAAAACTAAAAACCTTTTTCACAAACATGCTATAAAGCTTTCAAAAAACATGAATTGAAATTTTTGATTACATGAAAACAAAACAATTCCTATCAGTTGTATTAGCAGACGGACTACTAGATCTAAACTAGCATAGTAGTCACCGTCGCTAATAAATGATATCAAAACTCAGAAGGCTTGCATGCAAGTTGTTCATTCATAGACAGTTTTCTAGTCATCTCTCCTAGTTTCGTATTCCTACAAAGACCGGTTGTGACTACTACCATTTATGGGTCTAATTTCATCCCCCCTAGACAAGTGGCAAATTTCGGTGAGCATACTAATAAATTGAATGATCAAATTATGGGACTGACATCGCGACACGCTCCGCGGAGCGAATTGTTGTGTCATTGCCCATACATTAAGCTTTCTATTTCATAAGTTTGCGTTAGTACGCTTACTAAAATGTACGTCTTGTCTAGGGTAGGTCATGTCATGTTTCTCTATCCTCAGCGCCATGCCAAGTCGTATACTAAAGTGGGCAAATTCTGTGGTGCAATACAAATGCAGTAAGACTAACAATGTGCAATGAGGTCACGTAATTAAAAAGTTAGTGATATCCTCTTTTACGTATCCGTCAACGGCGAATAGTGGAATTCGTCGAAGGACCTGACCCACCATCATGTATCTGCCCAAGAGGATTCCCCTAACGAATTAGTTCTGCGGGGGAGTCACAATCCTTAGTCATGAGGAAATACGACTCAGAGACAACGGCGAATAGTTCGCCTGATTATATAGGCGTAAATGTGTGAAGCAAATCCGAATGTTGTCTTGAAAGGTTTATAGTAAGTTTCTGAATATATATTGAGAGTGGAGTTTATCCCCCTCGTTGAGTAAGGACGGCGTCTAGCAGGAGGACGGCTCCGTTGATGATGGCGAGGGATGCCTTCGCCAGGTTCTTGTCTCGCAGGTCGCTCTTGCCGTAGTGTTGGAACCTGGAGTTTTAGGAGTAACTGATTAGGTACTATCTGATAAAGATTGAGAAATTTGCGATTTTAACATAGTCAAAAAAGCAGCACAAAAACTCCACTTGGATAATGGCGGTCATTGTCGCTACGCCAACCAATATTACATTTTATTTTGAATCATAACAAAACTAAGATTATTCATATTACCTATTTGTTGTATTAGCATTCATCACAAATCATGATTGCATATATGTACTTACAACAATACAAACCCTTAACTGTGAACATCAGAATTTCACATTTGTCATGCACAGACAAGTATGATGGGTGTGTTATAAACAGTTCATAAGTAATTTTACAGATTGTAATTTTGAAAATTACCATTAATAGCTCAAGTAACTTATCTTATCATGTTGTACAAACCTATCAATAATGATAGCGCCGCTGGCCACGAACAAGCCCACGCCGACCAGAGAGTAGAAGATGTCGATGCGCTTGTGGGAGGGAGTCTGCATCACGTAGCCTGGAACACGATAGGAAACGCATTTAGATATTGCTACCATTACCAGCAAAATTACGGTAAAAAGGTGTAGTTGATTTCAGAAGTGGCGGAGTTACCTACGTTAATTCGCGATAAAAATTTCAAGTCTACGTTACGTTTCAAATATATATAATGAATCAAGTAAACGTAAACGATCACCGTGTGCATAAAAACACAGACTTCTTCAAGATTATATAAATCAAAATTAATAAAGCAGTGTTCTAGTTTTTTGTGAATTCTTGATTTAGATGTTATTATTTGTTTAAGATCTGCTTCGCTTCAATCTACAAGTACAATAAGTTGCTCGGGTTTGACCTTTCCTGGCAACGATATTGGTAGTTGAGGTCAACTCGCTGTTTCCGTTTGCCCACGCCGCGCGCCGCGCCGCAGAATGGCATCATCTTGCCGTAGGATGACGATAAATTGTTATTTACTTGTTACTTTGAGAACACTTTGAACCTATTACTTTGGCTAAAAAATTATATAGGATATTTCTGCCAATTGAACCCTACTTTTATTTTTGTCTTGTGTTGTAATATTCAAGAACTGTGCTAGCTAAAATGTAAGTTGAAATACTGTGACTTTAGGAGCTTTTATATCGCTTACATCATTTATCATATTATATTCATAGGTCTGATTATAACATACCCTTGCCTTGAAAATTGATGAAATACATTATGTTTGTGATCATTGTACATTTTGGTATGACGATAATATAGGGTTAAGAAACTGTCATAGGTTACTTTTAATGTCAAAACAACGAGAATAAAGGCTTGGGCATCCACTAGTAGAAGATAATAAAAATAAGCAAGTGTAAGCTTTGTTCTCAAGAATAATCAAACAAGTTACCTGCAGCAGCTCCTGCAAAGATGATGAGGTACCCGACGAAGGTGCCGGTGACCAGCATGCCGATGTCAGCGTCTCCATTGTAGCTGTGGTAGTGGAGGGCCACGCACGAGCATGTGAGGGCCTGCAAGTAGGATATAATGTGGTTTGTGAGTAAAATACTCAATCATTTTATATGCTGCTTTTTTTTGGAGATACTTAGAATTATTAGCAGAACACGTTCCGCCAATTTATAGAATTTTTTGTCTGTTTATCGGTTTCTCTGCGTCTCTGTTTGTCTGTTTATTTAAACGCTCATCACGCAAAAATGGCTGAAAGGATCTTCATGTTATTTTTTTTTTGTATATTTTTTTCATCGTTTCATTCAAGAGGCAATACAAACTTCAAAAATATATTCTCAAATTTGAGCCGTACATTTTGAGAGCTCTACAGCACTTACAAATAGTTCCTAGGTCATTCCTAAAACTAATTCGCCAGAACCATCATCGTCTTTGAATAGTCACAATTGAAACAAGCAACATCTGACGAATATGTTATTTTTAGATTATTACTCTTACTCCATAATATTAGCGTAAACATGACACATTGACCTACCACATTACTGATTATACAGGCATTTACATAAAATTATTTCTACAAGCAAACTGCTAGAATTTTGAACCGAACGAATATATCTGAAAAAAATATATAACTTAGTTATAATAATAGTCTGAATATTAAACGTTATTTTTAAAATCAGCTACATTTAACGAAATATAATAGTAGAGAGAACTGCAGCCAGTACTACAAGATGAGTTATTTACATTTAATATTTTACTAGTGGACGCCCGCGGCTCGCATTTTATTGAGATAAAAAGTAGTCTATGACACTTTTAAGACCTCATACTACTTACATACTAAATATCATGATGATCCGTTCAGCCGTTTTTGCGTTATGAGCGTTTAAATAAAAAGACAAAATTTAAAAAACTGCTGAAATGTGTTCTGTTATGGATTTAAAGTATACCCAAACATTTTTTTTTTCCAATATTTTCTATGTTCTGAGTTGACCCTCTTCACAGTCTTACTAGATAGATATTCAAATAGTTAAGGACTTGTGAAGCCCTCAATAGTGATATTAATATAGACGCATAACGTTATTATACTATAGGAATAGTTCACATACCTCCTCACGCAACTTGTATAAAAATAATAATGGTGTCATATATCCGAATGACGTCATCTCCTACGAAGCCTGTTTGGTTCCGCTGGCAGCAAGTCAGTGATGACATAGCATGATGTCATAAGTATTATAAAAGCATATAACAGCGACTCGTCCAAGGTCGCCAGCTAATCTAGACCTTGCAAGAGTCAAATGAAATGGGTCAACGTGTCTTTTTATAGCGAAGTGAGATACGCTCGTCGGTTCCCATGGTTCTTGAGTTACATGCGGGAAGCTTAAGGGCTAATTTTAATAGCCGATTAAGAACTCTGAGAGTTGAAACACCAACTTTCGTTTGATGTAATTTTTGTGTCAATTATTGTGTGACTAAACTAAACTTTTTATGAAAATTTCCAATAAAGAAACTATTTATATACGTTCATATATAGAATAGAATATAGATATCATAAATTCATTTAACATTCATCACAGCTTCAGTTTATTCTATCATTTGCATTGAATAACTTGTCTCCAGTGATTTCATTGTTTTATCAACGAAGAAGAAGAATCAAAGTATGTACGGCATTGTATAAAAACATGGTAGATTTTCTTTACGAAGTGGTGCATATTTGTTTCGCTTATTTGTTATAATAAAAGTATGCGTTTCAATTACATCGTTTAAAATTCCCTACAAAACTAGATTCGCTTCGGCACATTTTGCACGACTGGTTGGAACAGCTGATTTACATAAATTTCTAAAAGTGCTAAAGACCGAATTTATTATATTTATATGTGCTAAAACTATCCGTACAGGGTAACTCTGTGCTTATATACAAGATACATTATGTATATACACTATATTTACGTTCGTGTTTTAATGGGTTTGTGGTATTTTGAACCACGCCCTGATGATCTCATTGGAACTAATTAATGTATTTACCACTACTATGATAATAATTACTTTATAGGTACTATGCAGGTACAATTTTTATATATCAATGCCCTTCATTATATATAAAGTTATAGCTAAGTTACAGTAATGTTTCTTAATCGCTATTCGTAACAACTAAGTTGCGAAACTCAGAAATATTTCAGAAAAATAATTAGGGAAGCAGTAATTTTAAACCGAAATTATTACCTAATTGAAGGTTGTTTTGCATATAACATTAACTTGAGGTTACAGGGATTGCCTTGATCTAATGCCTATCAAGGTAGGGCATGTATGTAGAATTTAAAATTATAGTGTGTTGCAAATAGGTACTTTGTAAATTACTTGCACCTGCATCAGAGCTTACTCTGCCTATATGTATTACTATACCTAATAAGTTACAAATATTTTACTTAGTACTTGTACTGAATTATCAATTTGCATAATAACAACTACTAACTTTTTGTAACAAGAATTATAAATGAAAAATGTATTTAATTGTTGGAAAAACATACAAATAGTTTTACTATGCATAAAATCGAGGTTAATGCCTTTAAATAATTTAAAAACGATTAGCCTAGAATGGATTTTAACTAATAGCATAGTCAGATATTAGATAAAATGTTTGTATTACGTCTACTTATGTTGTCCGATAACATTCTTTAGTGTCAAAACAAAATAAAGACATAATTTTGAAATATTAATTTATCGGACGACACCTATCGTTATATATGAACTTAAATATAAGATTGCTAAGTCCTTGCTTTTCTTATCGGCATAAATTATTTAAATGATATCTTTCTAGATAACTACTTATACTTACCAAGTATTTTCCTAAACTTTCCATAAAAACAAGTTAAACACGAGTCTTAAGATTTCTGTAATTAGTGAGCTCTGATTATGTACACGGCTTAAAATATAGCTTTGTGTTTATATCTCTAGATATTATTATGTTCTTAGAATACAAAATTACATGATTGTCAATGGTTTTGGTAACAATCGATAGTGTTTGTTTCAAACCCATGGAACTCAGACTAATGGAAGCGTCGCTATCAGCTTTCCTCGGCTCATGACCTCATTCAGAAGGTCCACCGGGTTGTAACCGTGACGCCATGTTTTATTGTAGTATAGGGTAAATTGATATATGTTTCTGAGTTTTTAAATGACAAAAATATTGTATCTGTACCTATGTTTATATGAGAGTGACCAACTCTAGCGGCGAGAATTTTCGAACCACTTTTCGGGCCTCTGAGGTAAGTACATAAATTATTTGCAATTAATTTAGAATCTTTAAGTATTTTGAGCGAGATGGAGTTACGCTAGCTATAACTCGCTTTGTGTTTTCAAAAGGATGCATTTATTCAGATATTACCGCTCATACTCAAACTCATAGGTGTAAGTACCAAATATCAGGAATAGACTGTAGTGATTATACCAGATATCTAATCATAGCTCCAAACTATTAACATCCGGTTGTGGTAGCATCCATAATTCCACATCGCTGTTGCTGTACCTAAGCATAATTTTTGACGATTTTGATTTTGGATTGATTTTGTTTTTGGATTAAGTAGTTAACGTTAAAATTTGGACACACTGGATTTATTTGGTTATACAGAATATCACGCGATAATAATATATAATAATATACGCCAGTGACAAATATCACGCGATATATCTGCAGATTGATTGGTCCGTCATAGACATGGTTAGGATTTAACGCTGATAGGTTCCCAAGACATAAATATAGTGGACAGAATAGTTTATAGACTGAATAGATAGATCTTGGTTCTAGGCAGTGAGCTTACATACATATAATATCATTGGTTCTAGGTGTCTCTTACGTATTGTCTATGTTCGGGTGTGACCCGATTTCAAAGCTATGGGAATGCGTGGGCAGCGGCCTCGCTTTATTGTCTTGTTTGTTTACATTGAAGATAGGGAGACTTTACGCCATCGTCGAATTATAAAAGACTTAGTAAAACGTAGGTTTTAAATATAGTGTCTACAAATCATAAATCGTCCATTTCTCTCACTATCGTCTTATTTCTCATTCATCACCGAGGATCGTAACTTTTCTGTAGAAATTGATTGATTATTAAGTTTTCATGAGCAGACATGTACCTACATATTGTACATCGTGATGGACTCACTTCCAAGAGATATTACTTGAAAAATAAAATACTATGACGATTGTTTAGATTTCCGAAAACACGTATTATACGATAAACAAGCTTGCTGAGTGTAAAATTATTTTTCTGTCAAACCGGCATGCGGCAGCTGCAGTAACTCGGCAACTGGCCTAAAAATTAGGGACAAGATTAATAATAATTTACTAAAACACAATTCCAGTTTCCATATACACAAATATTATATATTTATAATGAAATTCATCGTTCGATCTTCATTACTATAATGAATGACTCATTCGTTAAATTATTCACACACATTGTTTATGTTAGCTTTTTACTATATGTAGTACTATATAATATATGTATATAGTTAGTTACATGTAGGTCATATTATACGGTTACTGCTAGTTATAGGTGACTAATCTATACTAATATTATGAAGCTGAAGAGTTTGTTTGTTTGTTTGAACGCGCTAATCTCAGGAACTACTGGTGCGAATTGAAAAAATATTTTTGTGTTGAATAGACCATTTATCGAGGAAGGCTTTAGGCTATATAACATCACGCTGCAACTAATAGGAGCGAAGAAATAATGGAAAATGTGGAAAAAACGAGGAAAATTATTCATCTTTGAGGGCTTTCGTTGCGTGCGCTGCGAAAACGGTCCAAGCTGTGGGTAACAGCTATAATTTAAAAAACTGAAGAGGTTGTGAAAAATAAATATGATGCCCAAAATAACTATTCCACGCGGACGAAGTCGCAGGCACAGCTAGCGTGTATATAAATCTCGTATGCTCATTTAACTTCACTTGCACAAAAAATCTTATGCACATTTATAACGATTTTTTACTAGCTAATTTGGTCCCTAAGGATATTTAAGTGGACCTCAATATAACGTAGGTATATACCTAGTTCTAACTTCATTTCAGTTCTTGTGAGTCATTATATTATGGGATCACGCAAATAGCTTAGGTATATTGTGGTCTGACTGGAACATGTTTACAAGTAATAGATAAGGCTTGATAAGAAACCTCGGACTATGGCTCATATATTTGAGAATGTTTCTTACTTTGGCAATGGAAAAGTATTTCTTAATATAAGTATTAAATATCTAGTTCATTCCCCAATTAAGTTGGTTACTGATATGTATTTTATTAATTTCTTTGCAGTTATATAGAATTATTGGTTTAAAATAGTTGGTATATTGTGTTAAAGTATTGTCTAGCTAATAAACTTAATGACGTAATTAACGCAAAGCAAAAAAATATATTAACGCAAGATAAATAGTCAGAAAGAAACGATAGCTAGTACGAGTACATCTCAAACAAAACGTGTGGCCTAGTTCAAATAATTATAATAAAACTTTTGTCATTTCCTGTTTTATTTTAAACTTTGAAATATGTCCATTGTAATGTTAATTTTTCTATCAAAACATACCGCGTGGATGTGCGTGACCCATTTTGTATTTAAATGGCATCAAGAATGCAACTAACCGGTTACAATAGAACCCTCCGTAAAAAGTGCGGTCGGGCGTATCTTTACAACTTTATATCGGCTCAGTATTTACCACCTTTACTATGTTTGGACACTTTAATAAAGGTCAGTTGAACACCTTAGCCTACATTTTTGGTGAATTTTATTGATCCAATTTGTTGTAAGTACATAATGTTACTAAAATAATACCTACTCAATAAATGTTAAGTACTTAGTTTTTTGTTTCTATAGAATTCATAAAAAACATATTCTTCGATGATTTATTTTAGTGTTTGAATTACTTGTACTTAATTAATATAGTTAGTCTCATTTAAAATATAGGTGCTCCAATGAACTACGAGTAGGTACAATGTACATTTATAAAACGCCCCTATCAAAAATCCTTAATAGCTCATCACTGTTTACTTTCAATGTGTTTTGAAACTTTATCGGCAATAAAACGAGCATTGAACCTTACGATACTATCGGTAAAGAGAAACGTCTTTCTAAATCCATATTAAACTAATGATAGTCGAGTCAACGCCCTGCCCTAACACCATACTACATTATTACATACCCATGCAAGTTGATATAGGACTCCTTATACGAGCAGTCGAGTAGAACGCGTGCAATATATGTAGGTATACAGTCACGCCTATTTTTGACATGGAAAATTCAATATAGGTATTGAAGAAGAATGCGGCTTCCTCGAACATAATTTTTAACATGATATTTTGAAGATCCTGTACTATTTCTATGCTTTAAACTATAAACTACAAGGATTCATCGCTCCTTACAACATCAACAACAACAAGCAAAATATGTAAGAACAGTTAACTTGCTTTCGTTTAGGTATATTAATTTTGTTACGGTTTACTACAGAATGTTTACTAAAATTTTCGTACTCATTGTTTTGATAAACAAATCCACTCCAAATTCCAACACTCTTAATTTAGGAGTCATAAGCTCATTCACTTATTAACTGCCCGTTAACAAAATCAACAGGTGGATGTTTTCGCCAGAAAAAGTAAACAAAACTTCGCGGCGTTGCGAAAACAGACGCCAACTGTTACCGGCATATTGTAAAAAGTGTATTAATAATTCAAATAAAGAACTGTTACTCACCAGCTCCACGAATTTGATGATAGACAATCTGCTGATGGCCATTTTGGAGGTTTTTGAGTGTGTAAGGAGTTCGAGGTTGTATTTATTCTTTTTGTTTACACGACACGACCGTCCGCGCAGAGGTCGCTAGTGATACTGCGCGTCGCACCACTTTTACTAGGTACTCTCCTTGAATGGCGCACGATGAGATCATACAAAAGTGTGGCCATCAGGTTTATCAGGACAGGATACTAAAAAACAAACACATAAAACAACAAATGATGAGTAAATCGAATCGACGAGCTCGTGACAGTTGTTATCAGGCATCGTTTTATAACTACATTATTGTATGGACGCAAATCGAGTGGGCTTGCTGCCTAGATTTTTAACAAAGCTGTTCTTAACATATAATAACAACTAAGCCGGAAATATTGTCAATGCGATGAAGAAAATGATTATCGATAATTTATCAGTATGGTTTAAGCCGTATTATTATTTGGAGCATACTAAAATAGAAAAATTACCCTATAAATTATCGAAAAGCATTACACATACAACGGAAATATAATACATACGATGCATTATTAGAATTTTAAGTAGAGGTAATATAGAACTTCCTTCATAAAGAAACCTAAATGTTGGTGACCCTAAGAACAAGCTACTTTGAGCTTACCTAGGTACTCCTCAACCAACAGGGGTGACATCATTGTACTTTGGATCAATATGACGACAAAACACATCGTCGTCACCTAATGATTCTTCAAACAATACAAATTCAATGAAAACTAATCAGTTTAATTCTATTGATTGATATTATCAGCAATGTTTGTACATTGATATTAATGTACTGACTACTATTAGATTTAACCACAGCTTCACTTGAAAAATTCCCTTGGAAAAAATACTTCTGTTTTTGTATAGATACTTAAAAAAATACGATTCATTTTGTAAAGAAAACTTAAAATTTTATGAATAATATTTTCAGTCAAAATATCTCCTAGACGAGGCCACGGATCTGTGCTGACAATTAAACCAATTAAAAAGTGATCAAATCTCAAGCCACCATATACTAAAACTTTCGATTATGTAGTATCCAAATGTAAGTTATAAGAAACATTGAGGACCCAAAAACATGGGAAAAAGTTTCGAGAAAAGGTACGAGTAGGTAGTTCGAGTCTAGACTGTTTCGTTCTACTTGTCTTAGCGAATCCAACCGTGCACCCAGATCAATAAACCGACAAACTCACTTTCGTTTTTATATGTGTATACGATGTCTGGACTAACTGATAAGAAGATAATGTATAGCTCTCAGAAGTCTGAGAATTATAGATTATCTTCGTTCACCGAACGAGTAATTTCTTGCCTTATCGAATATATTTTTATCCATATATATTCGTCGTAAAAATCATAAAAAATATCATCAATGTTTAAAAATTGGCACCTGTACGAATAACACGTTATTTTTTATTAGGTACGAGATTGTTTATGTATCATTATAATCATAATTAAACCAATAAATACTATTTGAGCCGTATTTTACCAAAAAGTTTGTAAGGTGTACTATTTGTAACTATTTTTTCCTAAAATTGGAAATAGAAAGGGGTTAAATAGAAAAAATATCTCTAAGCTAATAGTGTAAGTAGGGTAGTTGTACCATCGAATGAACACACACCATTGAATGAACACTTAGCGCAATTTCGTAAAAAATAAGAGTTCCGTGAAAACTACCAAGATGGAACCTTGCACAAAACGTGGCAACACTTTTTAGTTTGACTGAGTGAAGCTACGTCTCCCATTGGTCGGTTACAATCAATATGGTGGAATGTTTTTCCAGTGCAGTCGATTGTGTTCTTGCGTTGTTTGCAAAAATTATTAGCACAACTAGGGAAAGAGGTATCTGCAACGGTTGATTTCTCATCGCTGTAAGTATAAAGGTGATATTTGATGTATTTGTAGTGTGAAGTATAATGTGTTTTACAAGATTTCATCCAAGAATATCTTCAGTTTTTGTTAATAAGTGTTTATTTCTTAGTGTTCATATTTAGGAACGCAATTGATGGCGTGTTCATGTGAATGAACGGGGCGTTCACGTTTGGGGCATCTGTCAATATTTTGACAAGTCAATTTTATGTTTTATTTTGATGGACATAATGGTCTGTTTTGATGTGATCAATTTTTTTTCTTAATATAATAATCAGGCCTAAATATGAACGGGGTTTTTAAGTTTTCGTTCATATTTAGGGGCACTCACCTTATGTTGAACAAGAACATACATCGCGATGTTCATTCCTTGGCACCTAAGTTCCTAAAACTGAACAACGTTCTTGATGCCAACTAACTTCAATATTGAATTCTATATTATTAATTTAAGTATTACTTAAGATAATCTGATCAATAAAGAAAAAAAATGTTAATATTGAGGGAAAAAACTCATATAGGTACTTAAGTAGTATTTTAACTGTATTGTTACAGGTTGAAATGGAGAAGAATATTGAGCCAATACAGAAATCAGATGCGACAATCACAGAATCGCATGGCAATGCCATGATTGCTGGAAGTTCTGCAAGTGACTCTGATGTGACAAACGCCTCATTTCATGAAGAACAAATGGCTAACGATGTAGAAAATGATCCATCACTGCTTAACACAGATGAGGTGATTACGAAATCTCGGGATGACGTTTCCGTGAACGTAAGCATAAATAAGGAATCTAAAACTGCCCAAGGCATTGAAACTTTCTTAACGATCCCCATTTTAAATAAAAAAACCCAAAAAAGAAAAACAACAATAATGCCATATGGTATTACTTCATCAAAAATGAAAGACTATTTTAATGAACAAGACGCAAAGAAAAAAGAGAAAGAAGAAAACATTCAAAGAAAAAAAAACACTTAGACTAGAGAAAGTATTAAAAAAGGAGGCAAAAGAAACTGTACTTCGGAAAAAAACAGGCGACCAAATAAACCAAAACTTGAAATAACAACTGACAAAGAAACAGAAGAAAACGGGGTTGATAGCATCATTTTGAATAATGATGGCATAGATTTTGAAACTAGTAAAGAATTGAGAAAAAATAGTACCATTGATAAAAACGATCTCACATCAGAAACTAAGCCAACCAAATGGGAAGCTACAGAAGTAAACAATAAACAGATTTGTTCAGGAACAAAAGTCAAATTTTCTGACGTTTCTTTTGATTCTTACGTTTTAGTTAAATTTGAAGAAGCGAGGTCCACAAAACTGTTTGCAGGAAAAGTCCTCATGGTCAATGATGATGAAAAAAAAAAAAAAGTTGATTTTTTAAGAAAGAAGAAGAAGAGTACCGAATCTGAACTTTTTGTGTATCCACAAGTAAAAGACGTATACGAGATACACATCGAATCAGTTGTGGATATTCTCATAGTTAAAGACACGACTCGACGAGGAAAAATAATTTTCACCAAAGATTTGAAAAATGTGCAATGATCATTATTTAACTAAATATCCAAATTGATAATAGTGAGATTAATCAACAAAATAAGTTTTCTTTATTATGGTTCTTATAGGATATTCGAATTACGTAGAAATAAGTTTATTTAGATATTTTTTCTAATTCTCTCAATTGATGTACGACATAAATTCTCAAAAATTTACAAAAGATAATTTAGATTGTAGAAAAACAGTTTGGACTGTTTGAACGATTGATCGTTTCAATTTGCTTCGTTTAAATGGTCCCTGATGTAGGTTCATTAATAGGTGATTTGCTTGTTCACTTTAATGGTGATTCTGTTCATTCACGGGTGATTTCCGAAATTTCAATATTTCCTTTTTGTAATTACTAATATAAGGATTTTATAATGAAACCGGCTATTTTATTCGATTCCTTCGTTACACAAATACAATATGAGATCCAAAAATATAGGTAAGTTTCTGTTCTGATAGAGCAATTGTATCTCGATTCTTCGAAGGAGCTTAAGTGTTCATTCACTGGTACAATTACCCTATATTAAATCAAAATATCTATTTCAACATCACAACACGCAATTGGAATTGTTAACCTCCTGGTTTTGAAGTCCATAAAACACAAATGAGCTAGATGAGTACGCAATCTTTATAAATAACTTTACTACGATATATTTTGGGTATATTACCCAACTGCTGAATGAAAACAACAATTACGAACCGCCAAAACAGATTGTGTGCCGCGGACATGACATGACATCATACAAATTCTACGATTTTTAACGCTTATGCAAATCCGAGCACTATATAATTTACTACTACTGTACTGAATAGTTTGTATTATGTGTTGATACAGACTACTGCCTCTTCAGGTTAGTTTTCCATTTATAGTTGGAATATATGTAAATTACAGGTTTACGTTAATACAGAATAAAAAAAAAAATTATGTTCCACTCGAAGTCACTGCCTTCTGTAGCTATTTGTTATATTTATATACATGTTATAGGTATGTACATTGTTCATGTTATACAATAAAATATAACTTTACTATTTACTTTATATTATTACATTGTAGTAGATAGTAGTAAGTACTAATTTAGCAATTCCTTTATATTCCTTTGTTGCAATTTACATAAATGTGTTTAAGTACAATATAACCGGTATTATTACCTAACCCAATAATTTCAATCAAGTCAATGGGATTTTGTAGGCAGTTTTTATGAACTGTAGTATCTAAATCAACATAATCAATACTCTACTTATAAATCAATATAGACCATTATAAAAATTCTAAGTTCCAAGTAAACTGTTCAACGTAATCAAACCCCAAACCCCAGTTCGTGGCAGCCATTAACTTTGCTTTCGGCAACTTCATTAAACCTGGCTCTAACTTCCCACACCTCTATTTGTGCCATTAGCACTCCGCTGTAATCAAACACACCGAACAATGTATCCAACTACGAATAACTTGTACTATAGAATTGTAACTCCAAGTGGCCAGCCAGACTGTAACGTCGGGCTTCCGGCTGCCAGCGACCGATGTTTTATAGTCGACGACATAACATCTATTCTATCGCATGTCTGAGGCTGAAGATTGATTCCAATGGCATACTATGAAAGAGGCTTATACCCAACAGTGGGACAAAACCGGCTGTAGATGATGATGACGTAACTCCTTACAATTGTCGCGTCAACGATGCTTTCACAATTCATATCTCTCCCACACATCACCTATACACAAAGCTTGCTTATTATTGGTCATGATGGCGGAAATAGATTAATGCTACAGAATGCTAGATATACATATGAGTGGACTCATCACTCATCTAAGGTGATGGTAGGCAATAGCTATGTTGCTTACCATCAGGCAAACTATTATCAAGCCTTCTTTAGTTCAAAAATAAGTTGGTTGCCAAAAGGCCTGTTCATTATCTCAACCGCAGCGACAGCGGTTGATCATCTCGTTCAATTACTTTTTGTTTCAGTTACGTTTTCATAGTATTAATTATTCGTAGGTAGATCTATCGAAATAGAAACATTACCAACATTACGCTGCGTTTGTTAATTAGACAACAAACAAGTTATTGTTGATGCGTAGCTTTAGACTTGACTAGTTGTTACCCGCTGATTTCCCCGTATTGTTTCAGTATTTTAGTCTGTAACATCCAGGATTCTGTGCTGTTTCCATAAAAGATGAATTGGTATAGGGTTAGAGTATAATTCATTTAACATACTTTTTATCTAAATAGGCATTTGGGTATAACAGAAAATTGTTAGCTAACTTCTTCTGTTGTAATGCGTAAGTTCAAATTTCAGTCATAAATTTAGGCATTAGGTATGCATTTTTAAGTTTCTTTTACTATGTGCCTAAATTTCATACACAGAGAAGAAAACGTATTGTTGTTGATATGTGTATATGTAGTTTGTAAAGGATGTATGTAACTTGGTTGGGACGTGTTGTTCAAGTAGAAGGACAAATTACTTAGAAACCGCGTCATACTTTAAGATGATTTAATATGCCAGTTGTGACCTTGAAACTATGAGTAAAATAATGGATACTTACATAGAACATATCTTAAGGATGAGCTTACATCTATGGCATTTAGCCTCGTTAATTGGTTAGCAGGCTAAACAAAATTGTACCAATTTATAAGTGACTTACAAGGTTTCTTTATTGTTACTATTTGACGCAAAAAACATACGGTTTATTGACCGATAATGTAAAAACTAATAAGTAGGCACATAAGTGTTTTTTTTTATTTAAATCAGTTTATAAAATCATTTTTTCGGTAATTGATATCATTTTCATTAATTTGTACCTACTTAAGTATAATAGTTGGGTACCGCTCCAACATACCTACTAGTAGGATAAATGTATAGGAATATGTACCAATTTAATTTACCTTGCTATAAGCAGTTCAACTGCACTATTACCTGAGGAAAACAATATACCTAGTTCAAATCATAAAACAAATTACATAAATAGTTTTGCTCACGAATTCTTGTTCAACGCCATCTATGGAGACAGCTATGAACTTCCACAAGCAATAGCTAACTAACGCAGCCTGTGCCTTATTACAAGATTCTCGGAACCCACACTGCTGTAAAACTTGGTTCTTGTTTATTTCTAGAGATGTCAGAATATTGTAAAACATTTTTAAAAGTGCTAGGATACCACCGATCATTTTTGAGCTTTGACGATGCTCGAAGTTTTTGAGTAATAATTTCCTCCAAGGTAATAATGTATAATAAGTAAAGACAGATGCCTGATTTAGTTCATTATTCCAGTTCATTTACCTTCTATAAACCATCAAAACTTACTAACTATACGTACTTACTTCACTTTACACGAGTTTGTGCTATGCAAAGTCTAGTAAAATAACTTTTGTATAATCAGATGAACAATAAAGCAATGCCTTCAATTTTTCCGCAGCCTCCTACATTTTACAATCCAGAAAAAAATACACAATTACCAAAAAAGTCATATAATACAAATACATACATCATTAGAAAACATTCACATCAGATTGCTTAGTCAGTGTGTGTTGTGAAGCTGGTCTTGCGAGACTTGGAGCGGCTGAAGAGGCTGGTGCCCGCCTCTTTGTTGTAGGAACAGAACGCCACCAAGGAGTCTACGAGCAGCAGGGCCGATGTCGCCATCACGCATACTATGGACGCCTGGGGACAATGTTACATACCTAATTACAATTTATAGCTATTTAAATTATACATATCTAGTATGGTAGGATGTAGGTGTGCCTATATTCCATCAATTTAAATCAATTTGTAAAATGTGTGTGTGTGCAATGTCCCGGAATATTTATTTATTTAATTTCAAAGAGTTAACAGGTCAAAATGCTCCTCTATCTCGAATAAATAGAATACAAATCAAGCCTTGCTTGTAACAGCACCTACAGATAATTCTCGAATAACTTCGAGTCTTCTGATACGAAAAAGAAACAACAAAAGTGCAAAGTCCGTTTTTTTACATTTTCTCTTTTGACATATTCAAAATCCACTAACCTCATCAACCCGAGTCGAGTCATGCATTAGTATTAGCAGTCCTGGCGGATTTGGTTCGCATGCTGGAACACCTGTCAGACTCCTCCTTGGGCGGGCAGCAGTAAGACACCAGAGCCTCCAGCAGCATGATGATAGCCACCACTATCGCGCAGGCGCCCGCTGCCTGGATAATAGTTTCAAATCTTTATGAGCCCTCGGAAATGCAAAAAATAACAACAAATAAAACTTAAGTCTAGTAAAAGCTATAGGTTCGCAGAGCCTCGCTCTAATAGTCCGAAAAGTTCCGATGACTCAAAAAGTTTTGGACAAAAGTAGGTATGCCTTCCTAGAACCAACTTTATTTTAAAGTTGATGTCAGACAGATTGATGAACAACTACCTCCTTCATCGATATCATTGCTAAAATTCCAAAGAGAAAAAACTGTCAGGCAGGCTGCAATATGAAAAAAAAAGTAAAATGAAGTCTTACCTGAACAATAATGTCAAAAGTATGCTGAGCAATCGGATGTAGTCTAATATGACTTCATAGCACCACACCATAGAGTTACAAATATTTTATAATTATTATGTTTTTCTCCGCGTACATCTTTATAAGCCCTGAGATTTTGTCACAAAACGCTGCGTAGAACGTATATTTATGTAAATGAATCCACTAAACCCGCTCAGCTCTAACTCATCCGAGGGCTTACAGACATTCGCGGAGTATACAAATTGTGTTGCTATACCTGTGCAAAAGTCTTCCTCTCACAGGGCGGTATGTCCCTCCAGTGGTACAAGGTGAGGCCCCCGCACGCCGCGAACAGAGCCGCGCCAATTGCCGACCACCACGCGTCCACGTACGCGTCTGCTGAGGCTGATACTGCTTCCGCTGGAAACATACAGTATAACTAAAACTCGTGCCTAAAAACTAAATAAGGGTGGATAATACAATAGTGTACATCATAAACTATAAAGGTATGCCTAAACTATTCCACAAATAAAATAATTTGTGATCTAGCTGTGAGAGCAGTACCTAATCTGTTAGGTGCATCTTAAATCCTTCTGGGTATGATCAATTATCAAGTTATTTTGCTATTCTTAGATATTTCTATTAATGTATGATTATTTTACAAAAATGTAGCCGCATTTACCAACAAACCAGAAAATGATAGAGAGCTATTTGGAATGTAAAGGACAATTTTAATTACTGCCAAACCAAAACAATCACCTTTAAACACTGGCTTCATCGTCATATTCTTCCGAGTCTAAATACGCCAAACTGAGGTCAAAGAAGAAGACTATCGCGACAGAGGTTGAGATGGACCCCAGGATCATGGCCAGGATGTGGTCTCCGGTCCTAGGGAAGGTGGAACCCTTGATCCTTGCTGACAGGACCATGCCTCCGCAGACAGAGAACAGGGCGATCCCCAGGAGGCCGAAATACATGTCTTGCACCAGATCCAGTGGCGCGAACAACATCTCCCCTGGAGACAAATAACTGGCGTCAATTTGATATCATTGTTTCAGAAGAAAAACCTGGTTAAATGTGAGCTGTGAGATGATGCAAAATTTGATAGTCAAACAAACAAAATTAGTTACTCCATACTATTCTATCACTAAGTTTGCTCGGGTCCCATTTTGTTCCACTGACGGAACATAGACGGCAATTTTTGGATTATTGATGGTGAAGAAGCGTTATTAACTTGCAGAATCTTTGGAAACTTGGGCGTATTGTTTCGGTGTTTACTGGTTAAATGTACCGAAATAAATCTCAATAATATAAACGTTGCATTTATGACCTCCAGAGCAACAAATGAAAGATATTACCAACTATTTTTAAGGCAAGCAAATTCTAAATATAGAACCTTAAAATGGTCTTAATATTATATTATTAATTTAGATTAAACTTGCGTAGCCCCATCCTCCACTAATGGTGCTTCATATTTCAGCATTAATCTTGGGATAATTTTCGCCAAGACCTTTTAATTAGTCATCAAAAGGTGGGATAAATGCGGCTACATTAACTAAGTACTCCCACATAAGGGCAAGACGACTGAGATGCGGCTTATTTTAACTCGCATTAGTAACTAGAAATAACTTTTATATTTTAAAAACCTAGAAAAACGTATGCAAAATCAAAGCCGAATTGCAGAAAGAAATAACAGTCAGTTATCTGCGAATAAACATTGTAGTTATTACAAACGTATCACAACCTAATTATAGTAATTATATTATAGGGGTAGGTATGTCTTGTTTGTACGAGTGAAACAATTTAAAAAGGCCAATTTCCAAAGAAGACATAAATGATGATGATGGTGAAGACATAAATTACTAGTATACTAAAGCCAAGAGGGAGGAGACTTATGTCCTGCAGTGGGTCTCATTAAGCTGATGATGATGATACTAAATGACTAGATTTTGCTAAAGTTACCAGTAACACTTGCCTAATATGAACCAAACTCACACACTATAAATAATTCAGCTTTCGATCCCAGACCGCGAGAAAGCTAAAGTTAGTCATCTAGTCATATGAAGTTGCTAACTAACATCCCGGAGGTGACGGACAGACCTTCTATGTAGATGTTGTAGATACTAGTTACAAACAACAGGCTTTGCAATGCATTAATAAATAAATTTGGGCAGAAGCCAAGGCTTGCATACCAGAATATCTCTAAATAATTAAGTGGTTTTGGTAAGCAAGTAAGTGCGTTTTTAGTGTTTTGGTAGTGAAATTAAATAGAACGAGGCAAAATATGGTAAACATTACTACAAATGTATGTTAACGAAGGACATTTTCTTCAGGAAGCATAGTCGTAATTAATCTATAACAATAAATTGATTCTTTTAATCAATAAATTTCCTAGCATCAACTCTATGTAAAATCATGTTTTCTAAATCAAGTCGATTTGTCTACTCGCAGTAATATTTAAAAACATGCTAGATTACACTCTAGTCCAGAAATACTGGGTGAGTCGACTAATAAATTAAGATTACGCACAGTGTTAATTATACCACCCATAAAGCTTTTTAAGGGCATATTTCATATTATATTTAGAAAGTTTTTTTTTACCTAGAACGGGTTTGCACTTGGCCATAGTTTGCCTGATAGTAAGTAACGGCTATGGCCTAAGATGGAGCGTGCTTACCCGATAAGAACTGATTCACTCCCGCTTTGAAGATCGCTAGATTACATTATAGTACGTGGGGAACAGGGAGTCAGGCAGGGAGTTCAACAACTTTGCGCTACGAACAATAAAGGTAGAAGTGTACCGTTTCGTTTAGTTTTACAGAAGCTTCCAGCAACGCCGTAGAACTACTAACAGATAAAATTAAAATTCCTTACCAATGATCTCTCCGGATAAGACGATGACGTATCCCACGTAGGTGCCGGAGCACAGCATGAGGGTGGGCACGTCTGTGAGGTCGAAGCTGTAGTGGTGCAGCACCAGGCACGCTACTACTAGTGTCTGCGAGTTGGATAACTTATAGATAATTTATATCAGAACTCAAGTCACTTCACATTTTTTCCTGATGGCTCAGGATAGGGACGGTGGTGAAGTGTTATAAAAATATCCCAGAACAATTGGAAACAGCTGGCCTTTGATTGTAAAAAGTGATAGGGACAGGTGTTTTGTTAATTATTTTAGACGGTGTTTCCGTAGTTTTGACTTTTTTGTACACCTCAGTAATGCACATACTTAATTACTCGTTCAATCCCAGTAAACAAAGGAGCAAATAATAAATATCTAAATCAATTTTTATAGAACGGCTTGGATTTACTTTATCCCAGATCCCTAACTCACTTCCTGGCTATATAACTCATACTTTCAGGGTATTTTGATCAGCCCAGACCCGCAAAGATAAAGTATTTCAAATTGCCAGTAAGAAGTCATGCCCTACGTGTGATGCTGAAATAAAGATTAGCTTATCATAATTTATAAATTATTACTTACAAACTCTAGCAATTTAACCATACATGTCGGTATAAGCATTTTGTTGTATAAAATATAAGGAGTAATATAAAAAAGCCGAAATAAATTACAATAAAATTACATGACAGACGCACACTTCAAAAGAGGCAAATGTCAGACTGCGTCAAACAGATTTTATGTCAAACCAAAAAACAAATAAAAAGTCTGCAAAAGGAAATCTTGCAACGAGATCAACGATGCAATGCAAAATACACAGCAAACCAACAGGTAAATAAAATGGCTAAACCTAAGTTTCCTTCAACTTTTAACTTAACCCTTAACATACAAAATTTTATTTCACCACAAAATGAAGCAATTCGGCCTGAATAATCGACATCTAGCCTAGGATCATTATGGGTGAGAACGCCCGTAGGTTTATATTCCGAACAAAGCACCATCTCTCGTGACTGCCGAAAGTTCAAGGAGCCGCGCGGAGAATATTGCTTTTATTTCCTTCTCATTAAACTCAATATTGCCTAAACTAAAATACCTATTTGGCGTAAAATAACAATGCTCTCTGACCAGAAAATAGTATTCGAGCCTGTAACTTTAACCTACCTACATATTTCAATGTAAAGAATAAAATAACTATAAGTGAGTAACTTGGCTTAGCTTAGTAGCTTGCGTGTTGTTAAATTCTTCTCATATATATGTCAGTAATATAAAACATTAACACTAGAAATGAAACATTTCTAACCATCAAACTAACTCATCTTACTTAGAAATCAACATATTATATGATACACACTGAAGTGAAGCTCCATAATTTATGTCTCAATAGACAATACTGACGTACGGTAATTGATATAAAATTGCAGGTCTCACCTTTAACGCCTCAAACTGGTTGTTAGATATTTGCAGAACGTTCTAATAGATAATTCCGAGATTAAGGTTTGATACCCAAACCAAGTTATCGTTGTTTTATTTAGTATATACAAAAAGTTACATTATGGCAACAAATAAATATTCTGGTGACCCGTAAAAGGTTGAGCTAAGGCAAAACCAAAAAGATCTAAAAAGTTTTAACGTATTCAGTACGTTAGGGACATTTCTTATTTTATTTTATTTATTTTCGAAGAATTTGATTGTTTCTTATAAAACAACGAGATAAGTTTATGAACTAAAATAAATAGTTCAGTAGAAACTTCAATGACTTAAAAATATATCGCAAATACCTAACTGCGTATTTTCAATGAATATGATGGTTATGAATTCAATTGTTGTGTATACCGGAGCTTTGATTGCATTTCCCAGCATCTGAAGGAAGGCAGTCTGTTTCTCGGTCACCTTATTAAATTGCATTTTCTTTTATTACAGCATTTCTAGCTAGTTTATTCTCGACTAAGGTTTTTTTCTATAAGTAGAACAGCAGTTAATTATGAAATATTAGGTACTCTTTAGTTCTGTAGTAAACAGAAAATCGTTTCTCTTTGAACTAGTCTTATCAAAGAAGCTCAAAATAATATTATAAATAAAACTTTTAATATCTTTTTTATCAAATTATAAAAGCAAGTTACCAATTAGACTTAAATACATACGTGTATAATCGAGTAGATTATACGAAAACTGTAAATAATATCGATATAATTTAAATCGATTTAATTTAATTTTAAATTTATCTAACATTTTATTTTATTCTGACATTTATACCATTATAAAAATGAATTATTTTTGGAAAATTTAGACATACATATTTAAAATCTTTTAACTGACAAATATTTTTGTATGACGAGAAAATAGAATTACCAACGGTTAACGTCTAGTTCATAAGTTGAGGATTACTATTGACGAATAAATAATTATCTTATCTTATCTTATCTTATCTTATCTTATCTTATCTTATCTTATCTTATCTTATCTGATATGGGACATTTTGTATCATTTCCGTTTCAGTACTTCTGATGATGTTGTTAAATATTCGAGTGGATGCCAAGTTAAAGCCAAGGCGACTAGTGAGATTATTTTTAAAATTAAATGAAGTATTTTAAGAATTAAAACTGAATGGCCGGTCTTGATATAGGATGATTACATAAATATTTCTTAACAAGTAAATAACATGTTATTCATCATCTCCATTTCCCCATTCGTAATTCTGTCAGCACTCCCAGCACAGGTTTAAATGTAATAAATAAGTCGTGAGAACTGCTCAATCGATCGTGATATTGACGATGGTAAAATATGGACTGCATCAAATGGCTGGTGGTATATTAAAAAAAAATATTTCAGCATCAAAATAATATTTTTTACGGCTATGACTTTATACATTATTTCATATGGTTCATAACACTTTTTTGTTGGTATTGTCTTCTATAACGGAATAAATTCGCATTTTACAACAAGCTATAAATTGATGATTAAAATTTGGAGGTGTTTACTTAGCATACATAAATAGTATAAAAATATTTAACTGTAGAGATACTAAGCAGTTGTTAGGAAATTAGAAAAGTTTTTGTGCTTATAGATCTCTTTACATACTTAGTAAAATTTTACGTAAAGCTAACAAGAACTAGATGACCAAAATAGTTAATGTACTATCAAATCAGTGCAGTTGCATACACTTGATTGCAGACTGAGATGATTGATTGATGAAGGCGCTTTACTTCAATAAATAGCGTTTCTTTGGTGCTGTCTGACGAAAGCATTACCGTCGGACATAGCTTTATGAGCAGGATTAATGATAGTCGAGTTTTTCTTGAAAATAGGAACATTTCTTTCAACATTTTTAATTCCTTAATTTTACAGGGACTTTATTGTATTTGTTTTTATTTGAAAGCAATGCCAAAATTTAAAGGATTTTAGTACAACAACTTTTCTGTTATCAGTTTTAGAAATTCTGCGTAAATTATCTGTATAAATAACATATCGACAATCCGGATCACCTCACCAAAACTCTGCTATTACGTTATTCTATCCCAAATTACAAATAAAAATTATATGACATTCAAATATTAATAAAGTCCTTGCATTCTTTTAATATTCAACATTGCAAGTGCATTAATGTGCCAGTTATAAGCGGTTAGAGCGTCGTGATCGGAACAAGAGCATTTTGGAGTAATAGTAGATGACACTCGAAGAACGTCGAGCGGTCACGGACGCGATCTTCAATACCTAACGACACGGTAGAAAGACGCCTCCTTGTGGTGCAAATTTGTGAACATACATGTATATGTCTAACTAGTGCTCGCGGCTTCGCTCGCATTAAGAAGTAAAACTTGCATCTCCCTATTTCAACCCTTTAAAAGTGGCATTTCCAAAAACCCTTTCTTAGCGGATGCCTACGTCATAACATCTACATGTTTGCGAAATTTCAGCTCGATCCGTCCAGTGGTTTGGGCTGTGCGTTGATAGATCACTATATCAGTCAGTCAGTCACCTTTGAGTTTTATATATTTAGATTCACGTGATTGGTCAGATGTCATGCGATTTCTGCCTGCAGATTTGTTCATTGACATGGATGCATGACGAGTTGAAGTACAGATTTGCACATAACATTATATTTTACTAGCGACACCCTTAGCGACACACCGGGGTCAATCCACTATTAAATTTAGCTTATGACATGTGTTAATCCAAGATGTAAACTATCTCCATACTAAATTGCATTGAATAATAGTTTAGTTGTTTAATCGTAAGGTAGGGAAAGATATATATTGTCCAACCGCCCACAAAACTCAATTTGCAGGAGACATTGAGGATAATTCATAATTAAATTACCCATTACGTATATCAAAATTGATCTTATTACGGCCAAGCGCCATTTGTATTGTGTTATTTAGTAGTCTTCGAGTTCTACCTTCTATGTGTATACCTATCACGATACCTTCCACGGCATTTACGCGATTGTGCCGACTACCAGCGTGCTGGCACCCAGGCGGTACTTAGATCGATGCCGATTGAAATCCGATTCGAGCGGAATATGTTACTATTGAAGGTATTCAATTTGTGAACCTGACTGTATCATGCATGTAAGTGGATGATAATAGACAGATTGGCTGTTGACAGATAATCTATAGGTATGGGAAGAGAATAAGGTATCTTCAAACACATCTCTAAATTGGCGCTCTAACACATCTGGCGTAATTAGCGAAGATGGACTGCTTAATATCAGACTCAATGGTATAAGCAGATTTCTTTCAATATAAGGCTTGTCCACAAATTGGTATTGCCCAGCGATCCAATAAATTTCAGCCCCCAGCAAAAAACGTCTTTGATGGCTATTTCTAAAGGTTTAAACTGAAGCTTAGAGTTCTATTCATAAAGTTGGTCAAAGAGACTGCTAAGTAGATGCTAGTTTCATTTAAAACTTCTATAGGGTTCTGTTAAGGCGATAAGTTAAGTCGTTTGAAGTGTTTATTGCAAAAGTTTAATCCCGGAAAATGCTTCAATTGTTTGCATTTGCTCTTTTATTACCAACGTTACTAACGTAACGTTATTATATTTACCAACGTTGGTTAGAAATAAAATTTAACATTATGTGTATCACTTTCCGGATTCTAAATTATAGCCCAGGGATCTTCAAATCCAGAGTAAATAGATTTCTCCTAGGCAAACGTGCAACATATAAGACTACAGTGGGGCTTAATATCAGGCAGGCTGAAGTCAAACGTTGGCCTATTCCGTGTTAAAAAAAAACAACTTAGCTTTCTCGATACCATATCGCAAAAATCGTACCGCTGCGGCGTGTAAAGAAACAAACAAACCGAGTAATACAAAACAAATAGTTTCTCACACACGCATTTTATTGAATTGTTTAGTATTTATTTCTTTGTGCATCTCTATTTTTTTAGTAGTTACAGAGTATGGAAAAGCAGTTGCCATATATTCCAATCTTGACTATGTTACCTACTGATTAAAATATAATTTGGAACTTTTAGGAGTTAATTAACTACAATGAAATGATTCTTTAACTTTTACAGTCGAAGAGCTCTATAAGAGGCATGCATCCCGGAATTAAATTTAGGCTAAGTAAGTTACTACCTACTATGTACTTGTACATAAATATTTTTTAACATACAACAATCTTGAAACTTGTGTTGTAGTGCTGGTAGTAGGTGCCGACCTAAATTTATAAAAAGAGCATACGTGTACTGCACTAATTATTTAGGAAGCAAGCTAAGCATGACTTAATAGTTTGTCAACAATATTAGGTAGTTTCAGCGAGTAAATTAAAAAATGTTGATAGTTTTGTTGGCCGCTTGATGAGATATGGTATATACTCGTAATATTTCAATTAAAATCACCTGTTCAAGTGTTCCAAGTAAAAGTTTTAAATCTACCCAACATTTTTTTTTCTGTATTAGTAATGGGAAATAGGCTCAATAACATTTAACAACAATTAAGTTGTTAATAATCATTGTAGTTTTTTTTTTATTTCATAGCCTACAACATTTTTTTTAGAGAAAGCTTCACATTAGATTCAAACTTACCTTTTCAAATGTGCATCCGGGAATAAGGTAAACATCTCGCTTCAGGCAAGCACGGATTCAGGTAACAGTGTTAGTTTATAGCACGCACAAGGTGAGGCAATTGAGAAAGGGCAATCCGGAGCAATATAAAACGGAGCCCATCCTCGCTAACTGTATTCAGCAAACAGCTGAACAAACAAACACTAGTGCCAAAAACACTATGACAACTGCTGTGGTGAGTATTTGTTTCACCGCATTGTCAGTGCATTAATTTCTAAAAGTTTTTCAAAAAAATTAACTAGCATGAAAAAAGTCATGATAATCATCTTCATACGTAAATATTTTTAAGCGCAGTTTTTTAGTAACATTTTTATCATATTATCATTAATCAGTTTGTTTACCCGTCTAGCTGTAGCCAGCCTATCTGCGATGAATATGCATCCAAACTTCGAAGTCTTTTTTATTTTGACTTTGACTAACTGGAGTAACAACCAGAGGTTTCGGTTAGTGGAAGTCTAATAAAAAATCTTTTATAAAACAACTAGTACTAGCAATATTTTCTTTTCCATTCCAGTATTGTTTGCATTACCTAAAAAATAACAAATATTAGTGCCACTAAACATAACAAATATTTTTCTACCTTTTTAGCTACTACTTACATCGGCTCTCGTAGCCCTGAGCTCGTGTGGCCGCCTGGAGCCGCAGTACCTGCCCCCGCGCCCTGGAGGCGGTGGTGGGTTTGGGGGTGGCAACGGAGGCCTAGGCGGTGGCAGTGGTAGCCACGGGGGCGGGAATGGAGGCCTAGGGGGCGGCAATGGTGGGCTTGGTGGAGGATCTGGTACGGCAATATCACATTTAAATACGTCTACACGTTATCACATAATATCGATAAAATTTTATTTTTGTTGCATTAACATAAATGAATAGTTAGTGAACTTAATTAATTAAATAATTATTTTAGTTAATACTTTCAAAAAATAGTACTAAATAAATGCATTAGTTTCTGATCTAAAGAAAGTATTTTTTTTAAATGATCTGTTTATGTTTGGGTCTCAAAAAAAGATAATTAATGGTAGTTGTACCACTGAGTTTACTCTTAATAAATATTATTTTACACTTTTCAGGTTTCGGAGGTTCAAGCGGAAGTGGTTCGTTTGGCGGCTCCAGTGGAGGAAGTAACGGCCAAATCCCCATCACTAAGTTTGAAAACGTCAACAATGGCGATGGAAATTATCACTTCAGGTAATGTTGCTTCGTTAGCTTAGCATTACCCATATTCTCAACTAGTGGGTGGTCGCGGCTTCCCTCGCATTAAGAAGTAAAACTTGCAGCCCCTATTTCACCCCTTTAAAAGTGGCATTTCCAAAAATCCTTTCTTAGCGGATGCCTATGTCATAACATCTACCTTCATTTCAAATTTCAGCCCAATCCGTCCAGTAGTTTGGGCTGTGCGTTGATAGATCACTATATCAGTCAGTCAGTCAGTCAGTCCTTTGATATATATTAAGATTTTTCAAAACCGCGACTAGAGTGCTATCAACGTTATTACATAAGGCGCAAGTCGAATATAATAATTGTTCTTACTCCACCGCTTGGTTTGGTGATATAGAAAATGAATTAAAGTGAAACTGATCTCGTTTTGACATTTAAATTATGCCTGAGAATCAAACGAAGCTTATTTGAATCGGATCGTTCAGCTCACGACTGATATTTACTAAACGAAACGAAGTTTCAAATCTATTAAATCGAAAACTAGCTTAGTAAAAAAACGTGTGGTTATAAACATATTGAAATGTTTTCCATACATTCTTCAGAGATTACAAAATTCCAGGTCTAATTAAATTAAATTCCGATCCTATTTGTGCATACTAATCGAGATATTATCACTAACAACGCCCTTTTACCTTTTTTTTAACAATACATTTTCCATCCAATTCCAGCTACGAGACCGGCAACGGTATCTCTGCCCAAGAAAACGGCTCCCCTCGCGCGCAGGGCCCCGAAGGCCCCGCCGTCACCGCCGACGGAGGGTTCTCCTACACCTCGCCCGATGGGGAGAAGATAACCCTCACTTACACCGCTGATGAGAACGGCTTCCATCCAGTGGGACCCCATCTACCGACCCCCCCTCCCATCCCTGAGGAGATCCTGCGCTCTATCGAGTTCAACAAGGCTAATCCTAATGGGTAAGTTTTGAGTGTTAACTGGATGATCGTGACTGTCGAAAGATAGTCTCTTCCGCTGAAAAACTTTTCTTTTGCAATAGAAAAGCAGAGTTTTAAAGATTACACTGCTTCTTCTCAAAGTTTTGCATCCAATTCACTTACTTAATTACGTATTCAATTGCTCAATTTTAGTCTAAAATTATGTATTCGATTGCGTATTTTCTCCTATTTACTTCACTTGGTGATCCAGTTTTCTACCCGAGGCCGTCAGTTCAAAGCTTTGAAACGAATCTAACAAAGGACATAATAAACATTGCAGTTTGAAACTGAAGCCGCAGTACTGTATGCTAAGTTGTTAGTTGAAACCGTGGTCGCATGTGACCGCAGCATTTACTGTAACTTCTTGTTGCTGTTTGTACACGGTCTCGTTTTACTGGAAATCACAGTTATTGTAAGTTGCACCATATTAAGTTATGTTGTACTTAACTTATTTGTACAACATAGTAAAATAACATAACATAAAATAACATACATAACTTGTATTAAAATGATTTAATACAAGTTATGTTGTACTATGTTGTACTAATAAGTTGAGTTTTCTTGGGGCGGGAATATAGGTATAATACACAGGATGTTTCAAATATTTAGCTGATGATATTGGTCTAAATAAGAACAAATATCCATAAAATATTGTCAGAATAATTAATAAACTCATAAAGCAGGTCAACAATATTAAATTTTATTTCGCTCTATCAGTTTATTTAGGTCTTGAATTCTTAAGTTACAAGTCTTCACAAAAATCAAGACAATATAGAAAAACTATATATCATTTATTGTTTTCAGTGAGGGTTCCTACAACCCCGGCGCTGGTTCCGGATCAGGGTCGGGAAGTGGTTTCGGCGGTGGAAAGGGCAGCGGCAGTGGGTTCGGTGGAGGCAGCGGCGGTGGGAGTGGGTTTGGCGGTGGGAGCGGCGGTGGGAACAGTGGCTTCGGCGGCAAGGGCAGCGGTGGGAACGGCGCGAATGGATACCAATACTAGGAACTCTCTTGATCTCAAAATCTTTCTAAACTAGTCTTATTGCAATCACATTGACATCGCAATTTGATAGGTATTATCGTAAAAATATAAAGAATTCCATCTGATTTTGAGGAAATGTCGAAAAATCTAAAACATAAGCATTCTTTGTTGTAGTTAAACAGATGAGCAAAGTAATGTCTACCGGAGTAGTGCAAGAAAAGTTTGTGAACTTGCAACTAATCAACATTACAACAATCGACGCTATTTCAATGGCACCAAAAGTATATTAGCGTATGGCTAAAATAACTAAGCGTGACATATCGATCTATTCGTAAACTTTACTCCAGCTTAGTTGAGATTACATTTGAACTTTAGAGACGCGTCTATAATGCCATGAACTGTAGCATTTCAGGTCATTTCCCTATCTCTTAGCACGGACATCGCCCACCAGAGCCGATGAATGGGAACTAGTCGAGGCTACATTAAAGCCCCACGCCTCATTGCTCTCGAAAGGGGTTAATGCGAGATAAACCTGGATCGTTTAAACCGCATCCGGATTGGAAAGCTACTCCGAACGGTGGCTTTTGTGGCAAATCTTTCGGTTTCTTATTTTCGATATAAAAATATCTTGTAAACTGGTTGGGATATGGATTTCTCTTCTTTTTGAAACTAACACTAAGAGGCCTCAAAAACAAAAATCTTACAAAAAAATTAAGATTGCTATGTATGTTTTTGCGATTGCATTATAAGACTATTCACAAGATTTAAAATATTTGACGTAAGCTTGCCTAATGGATACTGGGACTTTTGGACTGTGATACCACTATATAACACGCAATGTAATGTAGGTTAATTTATATGTTTAATATAATTTATCGATGTAAATAGGCATGTACACATAAATTAATATGAATAAATGTGATGATTTAATTAAACATTTTTATATATTATATCCCATTCCTTATGTTCTTAATAACTAAAGATGTTTTTTTATAATATATATGAGCAAATACGAATAAACTACAGTAGTTTATTCGAACGATAACGCCTGAAAAAAAATTATGGTTTGCTCAGAATGTTTTGTGAGGAGTTCACTTCTATAGTAAGAAATCCTCCTTAAGTTCGGACTTATAGCTCATTATCAGCATTATTAGCCTTGGTAAAATAAAATATGTTTACAATATCCAAAACTTAACGTTACTAATAAGTTCTGAATCAATATGAATTTTTTAATCCTTGACAGGAGGAAGTTCCGTGTTCGACTGCATGTCTTTATATAATTTTGTTTTTATTACATTATAGTTTACTCTAATGTGTTTAGATTTCTTTGTGTAAAATTTCTTAACTAATATATAATTGAGGTATTGTGCTTGAATTACAAATTGAAAAGAAATACTTTGGACTAAGTATTGCTGAGGTCTTAATCTTATTAATTTCTGATGAATTCCGAGGTATATAAATTACTATATAACTTAAAATAATATTTCTCATGCTTAAATTGTAGTACGTAAGTACAAAATTTGCAAATTGCATTAAAGACGTCTAACGAAGTAGTGAAATAAGTTGAATGGAAGCTGATTAAAACTGAAGTGAAGTACAGAGATATAAATCAGTAATATCGCTAAGTTATATGGCTAGTATTGTAACTGCTAGACATGGTAACGAATTATTTAACATAATATTAAATTGTTTTGAAAAATAGGAAGTCTATGTATATAGATCTTTTAAGCAAATTCATTGGATAAAAAGAAATGTGATTAAACATATTTATATTTTAAGAACAAGTAAGAAGAGAACCGCTCAGTAACGCCAAAATGAATCTTTTTAATTTGGATTAAGCAAAATATACGTATAAGAAGTAACGATCCACTATTTTATACTCAGAAACTTTCGTCTCTATAATATTAGTGTGTGATCGCGTTTTTTGCGTAGGGAGCTAAAACTACCATGAAATACATACCAGTATGGCATGAAAAGATATAATTGGGACCTATATCTATCTTCTATACCTATAGGATATGTAGTTGATATTATGAAAAAACTAGCACGGAAATCACTTCTCGATACGTGTACTAGTTTCGCGGATCGCGGCCGTATCCTTGCGGTCAGTGTGTGGGAATCCGGTCTTTGGTTGCAGGCCATACCTTTTAGACCCGACAGCTTTTCGACTCGCGGTTAGCTTGCGTTTGGGTGCGAGGAGCTGTGAGCCGCATCGCTGCCAATGTGGTACTGATGTCGACCAGCTCGGGCACCACGGCCTCTCATGTTCGAGGCGTGCTGGTAGAATTAGCCGCCACGCTAGTCTGAACGACATCATTCGCCGGGCTTTTTCCACTGCCAATGTTGCAGCTATGCTCGAACCGAGCGGCCTAGCACGTGACGATAGATAAAGACCTGACGGTATGACTCTTGTGCCCTGGAAGTTGGGTCGGCCCTTTGTGTGGGACGCAACTTGCGTCGACACATTGGCGCCGTCTCATCTGTCTTTGACACGGTGTCGGGCTGGAGCGGCGGCTATTATTGCCGAGCATCACAAGAGACGCAAATATGCTAACCTCGGCCGAGGTTACATATTTGAGCCTTTTGGAGTCGAGACTTTGGGGCCGTGGGGTCCGGGAGCCCATACTATTTTCCAAAACCTCTCGGAGCGCTTGGTTGACGCGACGCATGACCAAAATGCTGGCCTTTTTCTGGCTCAACGTATCAGCATTGCCATCCAGCGTGGTAATGCGGCCAGTATGCTGGGCACGCTGCCCTCTGGTAGTAGGCTGGAGCACTTAGATTATCTTTAGGCTTTTCTAAAGATTTTCTAAGTGCCCCTTTTTGTAGTAGTTAGAAGTAGTATGTTTAGTTTTTCTTCCCTGGTTTTAATATTTTATTAGTATGAAAAATGATTTTTTTTTTCTATGAGAATGCGTTACAATTTTCCAACCGTCCTTAGGGCCTCGGACTTGACATAAAGACTGCCGTACTATGATAAACAGGAGAGACATACCTAGTATTCAACGTGTCATCGGACCCACGGAAACACCAAAAATGGAATGCCACTTTTTGGTTACCCATTCATTGTTTGACCGCGTTGACAGTTGCATTGGTAATTGTATGTGATTACCTCCGCTAGCTGAGCTACGGGCGCTTCATGCTATGTGTTATAACTAACAAGCGGTTACATTACGAACTAATATGATTATCCCTTGTTTGATGTATTTTGCACTGGCCATGACCCTGACATATCGCTTGTCGTAAAACCGTCTCGATTAATTGTCATGGTAGTATTTTTAATAAATTTTCAGCAAATAAAAATAAATAATTCATTGTTTTGTAAGTGGATAACATAGGTACAATTTAAAGACACACACGAGTTATCCCACTATATTATAAAGGCGAACGTTTGTGCGTCTGTGTATGTATATTTGTACTTCTTCGCTGAACCGATTAGGATGAATTTTGGCATTAAGACAGTTTATATCCTGAACGAACACATACCAGACAAACACGGGTAAAACCACGGGGTCCTGCTAGTGTTAAATGAATGCATAGGTACTGTATGTTGAGTTAGGTAATTTTGACATAAAATCCGTTTATATTAATGAATATTATTTAATGTTTACCTATTTCTGCACTCAAGCAAGTAGGTACAACTAAAGTTCATCACTTCTAAAATGATACAAAACATTTTTTGCTCCAAATATACAAACATCCTTGCAGAGAACATTCAAAAATTAATAGCGGGAGGTATGGCCCCATTGGAATGCATCATCTCCGCCCAAACTATAATATAAAGTAACATTTTACATAAATCTACAGGCAGCACTTGATTTTCTTCTAGATCTTCAAGCTGTGGTATGTCCTAGCCAAATTTCGTGGTTACAACTTTACCCGCTTGCATTGTTGTATTGTTATTTTGCACCTATTCTACAGTCGATTTTTTTTCATTGTGCCAATAGAGACTGTGATGTACTCTGTGGTGATGCTGTACATCAACGCAAGGTGATGGGTGAAGGGTTACAATATAAAAGTGTGGTGAACTCTGTGGATATCAGTCAACGAACTGTCTTCGGTCCAAGTACATTGTACGGAGCTAGCTTCTCAAATATGATCGCCTTCAAGGTATTGTTGTTTGTGTTGTGCTGAGTTTAAAATTGATCGTAGTGATATCAAAAATTCAAATAAGTAATTGTTTTAGTGTGAGAAAATGAGACTTCTGGAATTCATAATACTTTCAGACATAAAACATATCTCGGATTCTCATTCTGGAACTTTTCAAATCTATTGTTGTATTTTGCATATTTTATTCAAAGCTTACAAATTTTAGCGCTGCAAAAAGAATAAAATTGTTTCTCTACAATTCAAATAACTAATTCAAATTTAAAAATTAGCTGGCCCTATAGTGTCTTAAAAGTAAAGAAGTTCCGAGAAAGGCAAAATCTTCTGTGAAGAGACTTATTTTACTACGTTTGAGTCATTTTAACAATGGCCAATATCTGAGAACTAAAATTTACGGCCACCAACTTCATCAAAACATTTTTCCCACATGTATCAATCACCTATTTTCTTCCAGTGTATCTCGGCCCTCGCGGTCCTCTCCGTGGCCTCAGCCGGCCACTCGGCCCACAACTACAACCAGTACAACACTGGCTACAACGCTGCCAACCCTGGCTACAACAGCAATGCTGGCTTCAATAACAATGCTGGCCCGTACAACTCGGCCTACAGCGGCAACTTGGGCGGCGCGCACATCCCTATTCTGAGCTACGAGAACGTCAACAATGGAGACGGGACTTACAGATACAGGTACAATTTTTTCTTTATTATCTACTTCTGAATTGAAGAGCTAGTCTCTTGCATGTGGGATATTCTTTGTGTGACTTCTATCGGGCTTCAACCAAATCCATTACGTTTCTGTAGGACATTACTTACTTAATTGTCCTTTATTTGATGAGCATATGCCCTTTTGGACTTTAAAATTACTTAATTAAATAAAAAATAATTTAACAATAAATCAGACTAAGTAGCATTATCACAATGAATAGAAAAACTATTTGTTTTATAAAATATCAAATTTATATCCGTATATCCTAAGATCGCAACTCCTCTACATATGCAACTAATTCTTTAATCAACCAAATTACAAACTGCACTTCATTCCTCCTGATAGTTTGTTACTGACGAATAAACATAAATAACAATTCATTCATAATTATTATACAATTTAACTCTAATTCCTTAATCATATCAGAGGTAACCTCCAGCCCACTATAATTTTCTTTCCATCTTTGTACTAATATTCTGATTTCCTACTCATTAAGCGGTATTAGTGGTCTTAGGTCAAGGCAAGGTAGCATCATCATTTCAAAAAATATTATAATTGTACCGTCCATACTACCTTATTAACTTTACGAGCTATAAAGCAATGTAACAATCTCAATTGTACTCTGACTACATGTTTAATTACTTATTTGGCATATTAACAGCCATAAAGGTATAATTCTATCAACAATCATTTTTTTGCAATTAACATTTGCATTGTGGATTAATAAGTTTGACAAGGACAAAAAAATTGCTAATTTCTTTACAAACAGAAACTAATAGTAAATCTATATCCTTCTAGTCTTCTAGAGCTTTGTGTCTTCTTAGAAATGTAATTCATGCATGCACCATTGCACTTTGATGTATGTTGATGGACGGCGGTTCTTAATCTTCTCGACAGGTTTAATTCGCTCAAAACCAAAGTTTATCTCTCTTATTAGTAACTTTAGTATACCTGTACTCTTTAATACGCATACTTACGTAGTATACCTTCATTATTGGTTATATCTTTTCTTCCTAATTCCAGCTACGAGACCGGTAACGGCATCAGCGCTCACGAGCAAGGCGCCCCCCGCGCGCAGGGCCCCGAAGGCCCCGCCGTCACCGCCGACGGAGGGTTCTCCTACACCGCCCCTGACGGCCAGAAGATCTCCGTCGCTTACACCGCCGACGAGAACGGCTTCCACCCCACTGGCTCCCACATCCCCACTCCTCCTCCCATCCCGGAAGCCATTCTCAAGTCTCTGGAGTTCAACAGGCAACACCCTGCGTCGTGAGTATAGTCACAGAATACAAAGTACAAGTATAGTTTTTGTATGAACGATAATACCGTTGGATGGTTGTTGTGGCTGTTCTGATTCGGATGAAGTCCTTCCGTATAAGACGCATTCTTATAACAATCTGAACAGTGAGTTATCACGTGTTTTCTGAACATACCAATCGAATCTTTTATTTTTAAATCTTGTTTGCGCTTCCACGTCTCTTTAGTTTACAGATCTATTGATGTGACGCATCAAGATATTTTGAGATAAACACATCAGACAGTACTAGGTTACTCACAAGCGCATCAGTCTTCATATCTTAGATAATCGACAAATATTTCAAAAAATCATCCAAACATTAAAAATAAGTATATGTGTTTATGCTTGTGCATATTTTGTCTGATTGTAAACGATAAAGATTTTTAGTAAAATCTGATTCACCAACGATTATAATAGTCTATATCATTAAGACACTAGTTCCCTCACTCCAATATAACCAGACTACTTATATCTTATTTTTCTTTATTTCTTCCAGTGGCGAGGGCGCGTACAACGGTGGCGGACACCACGGCAACTACTACTAAGTTAACAGACTTCGGCATCACGATACCTCACTAAAGTATAATAGCGATTAAATATAATTTATTGCACTATTTGTAATTGTTTAGGTCGAGAGCCCTAAATAAATTATGATTTTGAAATTATTTCATTCTTTTATTTTTTATTTAGTTCGTAAACAATTTACACATTTATTTTATTATTATTACTTATAAATATATTTATGCATTTAATATTTTTGGCATCATACTTCATACGTACAAAATCTACACAGTAACAGGAATTAAATCACTTCATAACAACTATCAGTAACCGCACTTTATAAGGGTCATATTTTGCAGGAAGATAAAAAAGCAAAGCATAGGTTAATAAGTTGATCGTAGACATCTTTTTCATTATTTCCTAACAGAATTTTCATCAGCAAACTCTTATATTAAACAGAATAAAAAAGTATTTGATAAATTACCTCCTCCTAATAGGTACATCAAAACCTTTCACGTTACGAAAGTTGCCTCTTCTACTTGTACAGTAAATACTTCCTTATGTGATAAATAAGACATCGCTACAAATTACTTACAGTTACCAAACCTATAGGGTAAATAAAACAAACGTATTAGATTTTATATTCATTTATTCATAGCATTCACTTTGTATCACTCATTCCATTTTGATATTTATTCGGGTTCAAAAGCCTACAACATACTACTAATTTGATTCCTTAGAGGGATATTATGTATTACATTATACAGTTTAATTCAATCACTGGCTTAGTTTTACGTAAAGCTTTTCTTGAAACAATTGAAGCGCCCGTAGTTCAGCTAGCGGAGGCGGAGGCAATCGCATGCGATTACCAACTTTAGGCAAAGGTCGACGCGGTCAGTCCTGGGATGGGTGAACGAAAAGTGGCATTCCATTTTGAGTGCTTCCGTGGGTTGGATAACATGTTAAAATGTAGGTCTGGGCTAATTGTCTAGTACGGCAGTCGTTAGGCTCTTATGTAAGCCGTTATGTTAAAGACCCTTTGGGCGGCTTGATTAACTCTCGACACCAGACTTGGCTGCTCTCATTCAAGAAGAAGTAACAATTACGTATTATAGTAGATGGTAGATTAAAATCGACATCCAACACTTCTCAATACAGTTTGTGATTAATTAATAGGGACGCCGCTCTTTTACACGTTAATAAATCGTATGTACGCGTAGTTGTGTTGATCTTTCATTTCAATTGCAATGGTCAAGGAAAATTTATAGAACTATTTTATTCAAGTTCATTGATTACAGGGCTTATTGAACTGTGTTTATATAATAAATTACAAGCTATGTAATAAAAAAATGTGTTTTAAATTGTTCCGGTATGTAAAATGAGTCTGGTCGTTTGTATGTACCTATAATAAGTATGTATTTACAAAAGAAAAGTATATAAGTATTATATCCTTTGTCTAGTACCTACCCACGACACAAGCGTTTGCTTAGTGTGGAGCTAGATGGCGATGTGTGCAATGTCGCGGAATATTTATTTATTTATGTATATATGTTTCCGATAAATTTACTGAACATAGAAACATTACACCTACGTATTGGGTGGATAGATAGATATATACCTAGCTAGATAAAATATGGATATGCAGTGCACATTGCCGTTACGCACCGTTCTGAAATAAAAATTCGGGGTTTCACCGTCGCCTGAATTAGTTAATAAGCTACTTACCGTCAGGCTAGTGATACGCTTGTCTCGATATTTCATAAATCTCAACATTTTTGCTGTGCATTATTCGTAGAAAGAAATCAAAACTCAAACTCGGTATTCTGCCATATCAAGCACTAGTGCCAACATTAGGAGCCGACCCCAGAAATTATGTAGGAACTAGTGGCTAAGAGACCAAACCATAATTATTATTCGCAGAACTCATATAATTTTTACGATAGGTGTATTTAGGACGTCTACATCAAACTTCATGTTTCAGACCAAAATACACGTTTTTGTGGCAGCTATTGATAATATTATTAAATACGAGTATTATTATAAATAGGTACTTCTAATCTGATGTATGTAAATTAACAGAAAAATAGGTGCAGACGGTACATTAATTGTGTTCACTGCACTGATGCTATCATTTTGGCATGAGACGTAGGTAGTATTGTTATAACAAAATGATCTTATCAAGTCTCTTCTTCATGCAATGAAAGTGTCCAATATCAGACAGATATGTAGGTACATATTAGTTAAATATTTGTATTAGTTATAGGTTTCTTCTAGGCAAACGTGCAACATCTTAGACTACAGTGTTGCTTAACATCAGGCAGGCTGAAGTCAAACGTTGGCCTATTCCGTGTAAAAAAAAACTTAGATATTTTGACTAAAAATTTGAACTACTAAAACTAAGTATAATACTAAAATTTTCTCATAACATGTGTTATGTGTTAAGGTTAATATAATTTAGTTATTCTTTCTAAATTAATGCATTTTTTTTATTGCTATTTATAAATAATAATCAAAACCACAGTTTAAATCATAAAAGCATCATCATATTTTATTAAACTCAAGCACATGCACAATTTTACAATAAATAACTATTTACTTGTTAGGTATCACAGTCCTTATGAGGTACGCTATAAACATTATTACATATAAGAAACATAATCATATACGTTTATTTTTCTTTGAATCTTTTTCCAGAGATCTTCAGTACCGATAGGAAGTCTTTCCTTCGTTGTATGATCCGGAGTCGCTGAAACAAGATGGCAAGGTATCTGCATTATTGATATGCACATAAATGTATCTAAAACGCTTGCAATGACCTATCTGACTGTGATTTATGTAATACGTATTACAGTTATAAATCCATTTATCCGAATTATACTCTTCGCCAACGACATATAGAGTGGTACTTCCAAAGTAATCTGAATGACCAGAAGCAATGGTCTTATATGTGAGAGATATCTACTGTCCATCAGGGAACAGTACCCAGAATTTTTTTTTTATATGGAGACTTAATCAAGTAACTTTCGATGATGGATTCTGTCTGTTGAATTCAAAAGAGCGCTGGATGGCCTCATGTATCGAAGTTGGTTTAGGAAGATGAGCTCCCACAAGATGAAATCAGTTTTCATCAGCAATGTACATACATGAGAGATATCTTCTGTTAGAAAACAATGCTCTCAGACAGAATTGTATATGAGGAGTTGTTTAAGAAACTTACGATGAAGGATTCTGCCTGTTGAACTCCAAAGAGCGCTGAATGGCCTCAGGAATCGGTGGCGGCGTGGGAAGGTGAGCTCCTACAGGATGGAACCCGTTCTCATCAGCAGTGTACGTGAGAGAGATCTGCTGTCCGTCAGGAGCGCGGTACGAGAAGCCTCCCTCGGCAGTCACCGCGGGCCCCTCGGGGCCGGCCGCGCGGGGCGAGCCACTCTCGTGGGCGGAGATACCGGTCGGGGTGTCGTAGCTGGAATCACGAATGAAATATGTTTAGTCGTTGAATCTAGATGTATGCAGATTCGATTTTAAAGGAATACTGGAAAAGCAAGCTACATTGTTGCACGTGTCAACAAATGATTTCTATGAAAAATTGATGTATTTAAAGTGGTCGAGATGAATGGCAAGTATAAAAACCCTATCACTCTAAGGACGACCGATTGTCATGTCACCAAACGAAGAATGGATGCACTGCGTTGTACCTTTTGTTGCTTCTGACTACATGGGCAAAAGCCACCCTTTTTCGGTGTACCAGTTATTTTTTCTTTATTCATTTGGGCATGTTTGTAGATGATACAGGGCTGAGACTCAACTCACCTGAAACGATAGGTTCCATCGCCATTGTTGACGTTTTCGAAATTGAAGGGTTGGGCGCCGCCTGCGCCGCCGGAGGGAGCATAGCCCTGCGGCACCAGGTGGTCCAGACGCTCGGAGGATGCTGCGCCCGCCAGCAACAATGCCACGGAGATAATCTGGAAGGAGAAGAGGGAGAGACTCAAAGTGTGTAAGAGTAAAAGCAAACTAACAAAAAAAAAATTGTGCCTCCGATTTTTCGTAATTTTGTTTCGCTAAAGAAAGAAGCGATGTTTTTTGCCATCTTTTAAGAGTAGTAGAAGAAAAGTTGTTCGTTTTATACCAAAGCTGCTAATTATAATATATAGGCTATTATAACGTAAAATCTAGTTTTAGACGATTTTAGGTTATGTGATAGTTACCAACTAGTAACCCTGTATGGCATTTCTATTAAGATTGTTTGAACTTAGAAGAATGGGTTTAGGGTATCTGCTCGAATCATTTGCAACAAGCGCTCAAGGCTATGTAACTAGGTAGGTATAGGAAACTTCATACCTATCTCTTAAACTGTCCATAACAAGACAGGTGGAGTGAAGTATGATTCTAAGGTACTGCGTATATTGCTCCATGTTCTTGAATTGTTTAGGAAAGGTCAACTATATTTTGCAGACAATAAACTTGCAACATTTTGAAATGCAATTTGAGAATTGATTTATTGATGGATAATGTCGGATTATGTGGTTGTGTTTACTGTTTGGAATCCTTTGTGTCTTGTTCTATTGGATATATCACTTTTCAGTCTGAAATACTCGGGAAAAACACATTTTCATGCAACAAAATGCAGGATTTTACTATAAGTATACGTATCAAGTTTAGGATAACATTCTTAGATGGCAATATGTCTGAGTAGCATTTCATGTTTTTTTCGTTTTCATGAAAGCCAATATGCTCTCGAAAAGGCGAGTATACTTATGAAGAAGATCCAGACAGAGTTACTCTTTACAATTTTTTCAAATAACTATACCCCAAAGTACATCTAAATAATACTTGCGGTATTTCTATAAAGATAGATTTGTTAGGTCGTAATGGTGTTTACATAGATTAAAATGCAAGGCACTACAAACTACAGTTTACTCCAAAGTGCATTGATCCTCAAAGTAAATTGTTATTCAATTTATTATCGGATCAATACTTGCACAGCTTTCGGATGTTATAAAATCAGAAAGCTTTTAAACCTTTCCAAAAAGACTTCGAATCGTCCGTAGTCTGAATCGACGCATTATTTCCGAATATTTTTAACTACATTGACACTATAGTACTCACCAGTTGGTTCATATTGGTCCCGTGTGTGTGTTAGTCGAGGAGTGTTCGCAGGATGTCCCGTCAGCAGGGATGCGCGACTATATATCTAACTGCGATGCCCTTTAGCTTGCCTCACCTTGCCCGTGCTGAGCTGTTTGGAAGGAGCGTGCTTAAGGCTTGAGAGATAGCGAGTTATTTTTTTTATTAGATATAATCTAGACTATATATGATGCATTTATTAAAAATTAGAGAAACTATAGAAATTGAAAGAAAGAAAGAAAGAAAGAAAATGATTTATTGTAGCAAATACTAAACAAACGAGCACAAACAAGAAATACATATATATATATATATATATATATAACTACTTAAATAAGATACATATTTGCCACAATACAACCCCAACTCAGCATAATGCTGGCTGCATAGCAACCAGCGCTGGTCTTCCGTTGGGGTTGGTGATGACGTCACGCACGTGTACATGGAATCATGCTGGCTAAAAACCCCATAGAATAATATTTAAGTATTTCTATTAAGACCTTCAAATAAACTTTTTTTTCTTTGGTACTTTTCAGTGTGACTTAAGACAGACTTACATGGTGACTAATCAATAATACCACAAATTAGTTCGTAACTTTATATGTGTTTATTTATCTTTAGTGTACAATTAAGATTACTATCTAGAACTATGTTTGTAGCGTCTTAAATACTGCTTTCACAACCAATGATCGTTAAAGCGTGTTTTATAAATAAATACTGTAAATAAATAAATAAATAAAATAAAATAAAAAAGCCTTAATAAATACTGTACCTACAATTAAACATAAGATCAAATGCGAAGATCTTCTGTGTTAGAAGGCATTATTTCGTAAATGTCAGATCGATTTTCTAATTAATTATTACCTACATTACAACTACCGATTGATGGAATAATGGTCTGCGTCTAGCAAGCTATTATGCATCAGTACTTTAGGGATTAGATCTAGTAATAACTTTAATCAAAATATTTATATTGTACAATATTCGTAAAAAGCAGACTAGTAGGTAGGTACCATTATGCATTTATAATAACTTTTTAAAGAATAAAAAAAGAAAAATCAGCTGATACTATCAGTCGAAACATAAAACAAAGTGATATTACAAAAAGATATATCAAAGGTAATGTATGTAAAGACAAGAAATTTTAACAATATTACTAGTTCAATGTATCTTTTTTAATTCAGCTTCAATTTTCAACTGCTCATAACAAAAACGATAGTTTCTATTGTTGTCGCGTCTGCCATTAAATTGCACCGTGCCTGTGAGTCCTATCACAAAGTGCTGAGATTCTTTAGTTGCCCCGCCCCGTGGCGAAGTGACGATGAACTATTTCTAACCATATTGTTAGTATTCATTTACATTACTTTCAATACATCCAAATTATGGTTTGTAATATTCTGTATTGATTTGTCTAAAGCTTTAGTTATTTCATTTATGTACATATGTTCTAGTTCTCGTACTTCCGATATATCTACTCTACATATGCAAATCGTAGATTTTTGACATTTTATACCTATAATTTTTTTACTAATTAGTACTACTACGGCCTTAGTTTTTCCAATGAGAAATAACAATACATTGCGGTAAAGCTAGTTTATTTTATTTGTCGTTCTTATGTTGTGATATGAACAATATGTAACCTGTAAGCTAAATTAAAAAGAAAAAAAAAGTTTATGCATAAAGTCTTGTATGTTATGTATATGTCTGTGAGGTCTTTATAAATAATAATAAGCCAACGTTGTTTTAACTGGGTTCAATTGCATAAAAAAATGATAGGACATTACTTTTTTGCAAATGCAAATTAATTTCCATTTTAATCTTACCACCGCCCTCGAATAAAATCTTGGTTACCCCTTCTTCATTGTTTAGTTGAAAGGCATAATTAGTAATATCAGTGGGATAATAGTGGGATTAAAATGCAACATCAATAACAAATTACACGCTCATTAGAGTTTACAATGCACTGATATAAACATCTAAATCCCAAAGATCGTGGGTGAAGTTATCAGAAATGGAACTGTGTCAGTGCGTATTAATTAATTATAACAGTTTTATAATGATTTACAGTAGGTATGTATAAATATTGACTATCCGGTAATTCTGCTACTAACCTGAAAAAGTAATTATTTATTCATAAATGTTACAAGAGTTTTTTTTTTGTGTTTTGCTCATATTTCTTTTTCTTCATGTGACAGTGAATCATATATCTGTCATTATGTATTTTTATTATACCATTATGCTATAGTCAAAAACACTCCAAGCTTTTAAACATCTTTTAAATTATTATATACAATCGCAAAGCAAGTATTGAAATACCAATGCCAGATATAATAATGTTACAACCGCACCATCGTTAATTCGTAGATCTATGCCAATGGATTTGTTCTTTACATCGACATTCCTGCAGTTATAAATAAAATATTATAAGTTATGTTTCTTGTGTTTCGATTGCTATAATATTTATGTTCACAGTCTTAAAAATATGATATATCTATACTTTTCTGTGCTTCTATTTCCATATAGGGAGCATATCGTAAATAAAGCTGACAATAAAGTATACGCTAGAATAAGCAGAAAACACAGAGATAGGTATTTATACATATACATACATACTATGAATTGATACAAAAACTCTAAATATCTAAGATCTGTCCACGCATTTCCATACTTATCAAGAAGGATGAAAAAATAAACATTGAAGCCTGTAAGTACCTATGAATACCTACACCTCATCAAATTTCGTGCAGATTATCCGGAAATTGCGTCTGGAGTACGAAAACATTTTTACAGGTTCAAAATCACGTGCCTAGCTTTGTAGGGACAGATACATCGACGTAGTAGTATTATAATAAATAAAATAAATAAATAAATGCATATTCCGGGACATTGCACACAGCGCCATCTAGCCCCACACTAAGCAACCGCTTGTGTCGTGGGTACTAGATAACGGATATAATACATATATACTTTTCTTTTGTAAATACATAGGTACATATTATACATACAAACGACCAGACTCAACACAAGTAATTATTAATTTTTATAATGCATAAATACTTGTGTCACGCGGGAATCGAACCCGCAGCCCTTAGATTTGAAGGCAGACCCACTACCAACTAAGCTAACAGGCCAGTCATAATATGTTGAGTAAGTACATCTAAGTTTAATAGAAACGATTATAAATACGCGTAGATAATAGATACCAGGACATCCAGTAATAGGTTCAGGTACTGTAAGCAAAGTTATGATATAGGTTCTGTCTGTAGTCAACGCCTACCTTCATCAATACACGACTTCAACAATCAAATCCATCTAACAAACCAACTATTGGTTACATCTTGCAAACGGTTACCAAAATAGCAACCCAAGACAAGGTTCTGTCGAAGTTTCCGGAATCCAAATGCGCCTCAAACATCTCCCTTCAATAGTGTAGAATTGGCATGCGATCTGACAACATGGATGTTATTGGAACAATAACTAACATTTACGAACAATAGACACGCTTGTCGAGATAAGACATGAACTGGCTTTAATTCTAGACAGGAATGTCGAGAGCACGAACTCTGCTCACGGATTGAGTTCTATAGGAAATCGATTTAACGCCTGTTGAAATGTTATTGCAATATATTAATGCGAGTTGCTATCTCTAATCTACATTCTGTGAAATCATGTGGCTTGACATTTTCAAATTTTGCGAATGTAATTAACATACATGAGTATATAGTAAAGTTCGATTTAGTATAGAATTACAAGTATGTGTAAAATTCAAAAATAAAACGTAGCAAATTCGTTTATTATATTACATACTTATCTAAAGAAAATAGGTAAGCCTATATATTAGAAAACAGCTTACAAGCAAATCTAAGCTCAATACCGTAGTACATTCCACTTGTACCTCACGTCTTATTCGCGGCTAGGCATCTTGCCAGCGCATAATAACTAGGCAATAAAATAAAATCCTAAACGGACGAGTGTTGTTTTACCTGTCGACATAGCACATCATAGCAGGGAGAGGTATTGTCAATACAATTATTTCTAAATAGATAATTTGGTGAGGATAGCCAAGACCAGAATACTGGTCTTTTCAGACGTTTTAGCTATGAACCACACTGATTAAACGACTAGGTACCTACTTTACAAATATCCAGTAGGTACCTTTTTCTTACAAATTACGAGTAAATGTCATTACAGTTAGCACACTAACGGATGAAGGGTACCTACCTAATGAAGAGCATGATTGTGATACACAATCTCATTGCGTATGTTTATATTATCTCGTTCATTTATTTTTTTCGTATTGCATTTCGAATTGGTCGTTTTTTTAACCCATAATTGTTGAATTACTGTTGAATTAATACTAATCATTGACCCATGATTATGGAATTATGAATAAATGTATTGTATTGTATGTTACTAAGAGCATAGACAAATTAAACTCAACTTGAGTTTAATTTGTCTATGCTAAGAGTAATCCTTTCATAAATGATTTGTCATTTATCAGTAATCCATGCGTTTACAAAAGTACGCTTTGGCCAGTCTACTATTGCCTTATGATGATGTTTTACCTATACATATTATCCATGTATATAAATAATCAGTAGTTATACGTCCATGATAGTTGAAACGTACTATTATGTACTCTGCGGTAAAAGCGCCGAATTGTCTGACGCACAAACAGCATTGGCATAAAAATGGACAGATTTTACTACCTTGATTTTAATGCTCGATGGTAACGTGTAAAATGTCTATCAGACTATAACACATTGAGACGATAGAATATAATATAATATTTGTCCATGCTTAATTTATTAGGAGAACTTTAAACCACAGTAAAGAAATATTTACTCAGTAAGTACTTACTTATTCACTCTTGTAGTCTAATATAAGAGGTTAGGTTATCTTGCCTATGAGCAACTTGGTGGTCGCATAGGAAAAATATTAAAAATTACCTAACTTATAAATCTTTTAAGACAACATTGCCTAGAATATAACTTTTAGCAATAAGGCGGACGCTTGTGGCAATTGTTAGTCCTAATACTGTACTTTAGTTTAATCTGGTGTCCACAATAAAGCATTGTACCTATAGGTATGTATATCTATCCATCTATCATAATTTTATTAATACATTTCTTGAGTTTTTATTCTGTACTTCCATAATCTGAAGCAGCACGGTTTTGTAAAACAAACTAATCTAGCTTCGAGTAATGGTGTTGTTTCGGCCACAACATGGCAATAAGGATGCGACGCCTACCGGATATGCTGCGCAATTGGGAGGAAAATAAATACTAAACAATATAGGATTTTACGCAGTTGATCGGTCACACAAAATGCGAAAAAAAATATGTAGGTATACCATACGAAGAGACACCTAGAGCCTACCCGATAAGGCTGCCAAATGTGTCTAGGTTAAGTAATATAATATTATGTAATTTTTTTTGTATTTTTGTGTATTTCTGGAGTACAATAAAATTATATTGATTGATTGTTAAATTATATTGTGCGTATAGGAAGCTTTCTAAAAACCAAAACCTACAAAGCACTTTATAATTATGAAAAATAATTAAGTCTATGGCATCGAATCAGTTCACTAATCGACATATTAGCTTTAATCTTTGCTACAAGATAGAAAAATACGTAGCGCTCGTAGCAAGGCTACGTAATTACTAGACGACAAATGAATAATTTGTAATGCAGTTTTATGCTTCTGGTTCTACTTATAATATGAAGGACAACATCCCTAAATTACATAATTGTAGAAAGATGAAGAAACTTGGTCATTTTCGTTTCTTTGAGATTTCAAGCAGAACAGCATTACAATTTTCAAATCATGAAGAATTACAAGATAATAGGTAGACATCTGAAACTTAAATCACTTTGGCTCGCGTTTCACTACCATTCAGTAGGTACCTATTACACGAATACATAAATCAACCAATATACATATGTATGTATATAAAATGTTGGTATGCAGATGTAGAATTTCACACCATGTCGGTATGCGATTTAATACATAAACATTATTTGGCAATGTTTTGGTATTATTCATCCGAACGAGAGCCCTCTTTGCCGACACGCTGTCCGGTTTGAATATATACGCAGATTTGTGTTGCCAGATCTATAACACAAGATTTTTTGTTTTGATTTGCAAAAATATTTGCAAAATGTTTATTTATTTATTCTAACAGGCTGTAATAAGTCAAGCTGTTAATAAATTTAAGACAATGATGAAGTAACTATGTAATAAATTGTAGAGATACGAATTTTAGCTTTTTTTCTAGCTTCAGATAATAGGTACTATGGTCTCGGGAGGTAGTTTGACTACAGATAATATCTAATGGTCTGATTATGATGATATATAGGTATGTACGTATGCGATGAACACATTTATGGTTTTCAGTGTGTGATGATCGAGACAAAACATTCCTAATTTATGAAACACCCAACAAATAAACAAATATTTATATATTAGGCATTTTTTTTATCCCGAAATAGGCTTACTTTTAACTTTAGCCTGCCTGATGTTAAGCACTACTATAGTCTAAGATGTAGCACGCTTGCCTAGGAGAAACCTATTTACTCTAGATTTGAAGACCTCTGGGTTATAATTTTCTGGGAACAGGGCTCCAGGTAGAGAGTTCCATAGTCTCGCTGCCTGCAATTAATGTATTCCATTTATTTCAAAGACATGCCTTGTCCGTATGTACATCGTACGTGCACTAGCAACCCAGGCATCGATCGTCGACCTTCGTCCCACTATGCGAGATCGTCCCTACTTCACAGAATAAATAATAGCAACTCCTACATCGACCCATATCGTGATCGATTCCAGGAACCAAAGCCACTCCAAACGTTTGCTGAAAACAATAACAAATAGTGGAAAACCCTGAAACTAAATGTATTAGAAATCATGGTAATCATACTATTGCTTTTGAAAGTATGAATGTTTGGATTTTTGGTGCGGTGGTTATTTATGCCTAAAAGGGTGAAGCCACAAACGCTCTACGGTGATGCCTATGTCAATTTGGGATAAAATGTAGCCTTAGATCATTACCAGGGTGTAAAGTGAATCTATATCAGTTGGTGTAGTTGTTATCATTTAGGTGTGTATTATTCAAAACTGTATTTTCTTTAAAACTAGTTCAGATCAAGCTGGTCTTGATTTTCTTGTAGTCTAACTAATGACTAATTAGTGTGATATAAAAAAACAGATATCCTAATTAAAAACTGAATAATGTAAGAGTAACATGCTAATTAGATTTGTACGCGAATTATAATTTCAATAATGAAAGGAAAATATTGTTACTTCCGTCTACACTTTGAAAATTAAATCATAAGTAATATCTGAATTTTTAAAAATTAATAAGCTGAAAATCATTTACATTATATTGTAGTGACGATTTACATAAATTGTCAATAAAAAGCAAACAAAACATGAAAACTAAATGCAAATTAATTAAAATATGAATAAAGAATTTTCTAGACCAGAAAATTCTACAATACAGATACTACATATCTAAATGTAAACAAACCTTCCTTGTTCATATTGTTTATATTATCTTATATGTACATATGCTAAAATCATATAGCATTATACTCCTATACGAAACCTGTATAAAGCTTTTTGGCCCAACTCCAATAAAACAATCAAGCGTTACAAACATAAGTACAAATTCTCGATATATTTATTGATAACACATCCAGACACGTTTTTTACCGTCGGATCTTATTTCATTTTATGTTCAAAGCGTTTGGTACACAAGCTTGTTTATATCGAGTAAAATCTTTCTCATATGATTTAAACTTATTTATTAGGGTAACCATTCTTTGTCTTTCTATTAAAACTATTTATTATTAAGGAAACATCTAAGAGCAAGCGTTACTATTAATAAATTTTCCAAAAATCATGATAATCATGAGCGTTTAAATAAACAGACAAACAAAGACACAGATAAAGAGACAAAATTTCTAGAAATTGTTGGCACGTGTTCTGCTATCAATTCGAAATATCTCCAAACATATTTTTTTAAATATCTTACATATTCTATGTTCATACTTTCGACCCTCTTTAGCTTTATTATATGTATAGATAGATAAACACTTGTTAATACTTATAATTAATTAACTTAACAAAGTGAGCAATCAAATTCACGAATTAGACATAAATTCTTACATTACTTTTAGTATCAGTTAACTTAAGTCATGTTTGATCCTCGTAGATAATAAACTAAGAAATTTAAGCGTTTAGCTTTAGCCTTTCTAAAATTAATCACCTGTTCGTAAATGAGATTATTGTTAATTGCGAATACATCTTTACTAGTTGATTTTAGTGTAAACTGAGAACATACTAGGTACCTACAGAACTACTAGTATCAAAAATCAAAAGAATAAAAAAAACTAATGGATTAAAATATGTGTCAAACGGGTAAGTACCTACATACTATTGAAAATTAAAATTATTAGTACGAGAATTAAAATTATTGGCAAAAATAGAGATAACTATCATTACCTGTTACGGTAACGGCCGTTACGTAATACATAATTTTTTTATTTTTAAATTTGTATGTTTTTACGAACGAGTGTCACAAAAAAAGTTGAAATATCTATCTATTGAGGATTAATTTATTAGAAGATTAATAATAAATGAACATAATATTAATTTTAATATATAATTAAAATCAATATTATGTTCATTTTGCTATACAACGAAACACATTCAAATGTCATTATTATACTCATGTCAAAAAAAGCTTTTTAAAATAAATGTCTACTAATTAAATATTTTATCACTATAGTAACCCTGTACAAATAAGTAATTTTCTGTTACTACATAAATAATTGCGTGGTTTTATGAGCGAAGCAACCATTAGAGGTCATTTACAATTCTAAAATACGCGACGACACCAAATTAGCTGCTCTGTAGAATAATAATTTTCAAGACTGTCAGCTAAATTATTTGAAAAAATAACATTTTGGAGAAGTGAGGAACTTGTCTTTACCGTGGTAATTATTTTCAACCAAGACGCTTAAAGGATGTCAAAAGTTAATTAAATGATGTGTGACGTTGTAGAGTAGATAAAGGTTTTTTTTAGTATGTTCTGCTGGTAGGCCTCGAGTAGATATAGGTACTTACCTGATTATGTAGAAGATTCCATTTATAGATCGTAATTTACACTATAATAGCCAACAAGATTAAAACCATTATTGTAAAAGGTTTTTTTTTCTTAATTTGTAAAAAGTACACGAAAAAATCATATTCAAATATACATTTGTAGACACGGACATAATTTATTATGACACTACTAATACAATTATTTTTTAAAGTGAACACACCATATCAGTATGTTAACTTATTCACATTCAGTAAACTTATTTTCGGAACAAAACATTCTTTCTTCCATTCAATCATCACTCACGATGGCAGCGTCAACACAACATTACCACATCGTGCCTTGACCTATTGCGATGCGTTGACGCCAATTCCGTGACGACAATGTCTCGTTGTCTATGACATAACGAAGAGCTTTCGCGAAGCTTTATTGTCATTGGCTTGACGTTAAAGTCCACGCGAGATATAATGTAGATAGGAGTGTGGATAAAATTGGAATGAATAATTTTGTCATTCTTTTCATTGGATTTTCCTGTATTTCACCACGAAGTCAAAAGCAAGGCAACATTCGCACATGCGACATTGTGGCACAATGTGGAATTTGCACTGGAATCTTGACTTGATGGCAAAAGTGCCATAACTCGTGTGCTCAAAGCTAAAACTATACATAAGACTTGTTCTACTCTGTTCAGCTGCAAATAACTTAAATGTACCTTTAATTTGAAGCAAATTTTAATTACAGCAGTAAAAGGCTCATTTTTATCATTATCCCTCAAGCTTTTCTACCTTTAGTAGTAAGTATATTGTGTATCTGTTCGCGATAAGAAGAGGCTATAAGAGTTGTGTAACCTTGTGTGCGTAATGCAGTGCAACAGTCCACCGGAGCCGGCGCCACTGACATTGCCAAGGCCGCGCGGCGCCGGCGCCGGCGCACGGCGCTTTCCATTCAAATATGGAGCTCGGTTGTGAAAGACGAGCAAATGACATGTAAAGCTTTTAATTTAATAAAAGGAATGTAAAGTTGACATCCAAAGTGTTTACGTGATACACAATCTTATTAATTTTATCACTGCGTGATAGAATCGCTGGTATCCATTAGTATTGAATGCGTACTAGTTGTGGCTTATTCAATGGTAAATAGCCAATTTTTATTGGGTTTCTTTTAAAATATGGTACAAACAAAGTCGAAAATATATTATTTATTCAGTCAGTTAAAAGACTGAGAAAACCTTGTATGTAAATTACAAATTAAAGTTTTAAGTACTTCACATAGCTTTATAGAAATATGATGATGTTTGTACACATTGATGACTACGCTCTTTCGTAATTTAATAAAAAATTTTGTACTTCCGCGTATTCTTACGTTTGAAATTAGGTGAGCTTCACAAACCTCAGTTGTTGTTATAAACCGGATGCATTGCCGCAGGGAAATACCATTTACGCGCGTAATAGCTTGACACGGCTTCTTATCCGGCAATATTACCGAATATTTTGAGGATGGTTTCTAAACAAGTAGTTGACATTATTTATCGACTCAGATATTATTGACAAACTGATCGTGAATCTTGTAGGTTCAGGAATCAGGAGCTTGCTACGTTGCTACAATTAGGTCTTGTAAACTTGAACATTCGATTAAGCCAATTTGTGGCAGCGACCGGACATCTTTAGACATATGACTTGATGTATAAATCGTCTCTCCTTTCTTAGCCCTTGAATCAAACTTTAGAGTAAACGTGTATGTATGTATTAAAATATTCTCAAGACAATATCATTTAAACCAAATTTCAGGTAAATTGTTGTCAAATCAAACCCATTTAGTACAAAAAAAGATTTAGTTAGTTACAGATCTGATGCAGCAGATTACATAACCCCCGAATGCGGTTGCGCAAGCGCGCCCGGGTGCGGTAACGGTGCAAGTCGGAATGCCGGCGATTTGACGCGGGTTGCCTCATCACACCATCGCATTTGTTATTTTGTATCGAAGGTCGTCCGTGTTTTTGACGCCGGTCATCAATTATGGTGCCGTTACGGCCGGTGCATTTAAGCTGGTGCATTTTAAATGCATCGATGTGCACACATTACTCATTTGAGATTCAAAAGAAACTGTAAACGCTATCAATATAACATTTGTAGTTTTTCAACAATTGGACACAGTATTTCCACATCCAGGGTTATTTTATAAAAAAAAATGGATAGCTGGTAAGTATGTGATACATAACGTATAGACTATACCGATAGGTTCTGTTCGTCGAGTTTTCAGAATTCGCGAAAACATGATCAGCAGATCTAAATAAAAAAATCCCATGACAAAATATATAACGAAGCAAATTTTTCCTACATTTCTGCTATTCAAAATTTGTTTTATATGTAAAGCCATATTTTGTACGTCAACCAGTACACTTGGCAAAAAAGTTTTAAAACATCTATAATTATGTCATGTTCCCCAGTACTGATAACAAGTTTTTGAAAAATCCAGCTTAGATTCAGGTACCAAAACAGTAGTCTAGTGTAATACCTGCCTTAGAAACCATCCTCTCGATCAAGTTTGGTCGGTTGCATCGTCCTCCACTAGCTGTCAATACCTGAAGGACTGCTCTAATAGATTCTAGCTTCTACAATCTATAAACATACATAACTTTTGCACTTTTTCTATTTATTTTTATTTAGATTACAATTAATTACATAAATATATGGAATCCTATTATGTAGATAAAGAGCTAAACTACTTTAAATTCAAATTCAAATTCAAATTTTTTATTGACAAAAAATATATAGGTACTTAGTTTAACACGTACTGGGTCTACACGTATTGGGAACACAGTTTGCTAGGTGCAGTCAAGTATCAGGTACGTGAGGTAACCCCGAAAACTTGCACTAGGTACCGAAAAGGTCCTGTGAAGCAAGATTTCGGGAAAAACCACCACAGCACAATATACAAATTTCACTACTTGCACATCACTCGTCTCAAAACATAACTAATTTGACTACTGAGATTGTCACAATTCAACAGCTACTCACATATCTATTTCTTCCTTCGAGCAATTGATCATCAAAGATTTCTTCTTATAGTATTCTAAAAATGTTACCTATTGTTAAGTAGAAAACATAAATAGTTGTGTACAAAAAGGGTTCCAAAACAATAAAGCGAAAGCAAAAGATTTGTAAACAAAGTATTATTTTTTGGTAGCTGTTAGAATGTTACCATCTTATAAATTATATTACGTATACAGTTTTTTTTTTTTTTTTAATACTTAATTAATAATTATATATTTTTATGGCTGTGTTAATTAGAATTTAGAGATTGTGTGTGTGTTGTTGTGTTACAATGTGTAATTATTGTAATTGTGCGTGATTGTATGTAGTGGGTGAGTGTGTGTATGTATGTTTCAGTATTCATTGCGTAGTACAATATCTTTCAAAAAAAAAAAAAAAAAAAAAGTGGTCTATTGGTTAAATATTTCAGGTTAGAGTGATACATTATTTAACAACTTCAATAAGCTGCTCTGTTTCTATATAGTTTAGTGTTAGTAAGTAGCTTGTAACTAATATTCTGCATTTATGTTTGGTTACATTGACAATATCAACTTTCTTGGATAGATTATTATAAAGTAAAGGTCCAAGGGTTTTTAGACTTCTTCCGCCAAACTTGGTGCGCGTAGCCACGTTTTTTGATATAATGTCTTTTCTTCTCTTTTTATTAGCGATATTTCGCGTTTCATTGGAAATAAGTGTGTGTTGTCTTGTCACGGTTGAAAGTATAAAAAGCTGTCTAACTGTTAAAACTGTACATTCCAATAAAGTCACCTCTAACCTTATTAATCATTACAAATCAATTTATTTTAATTAATATTAAATATGTATACGTATAATAGAAATCTATTAAACGAAAAGTACTGTTAAAATTAAATTAAACCATATTAATTAATTGATAGATATCATTAGTATGACACATGGTGCATAAAAATAATGATTTTTAATCTATCAAAAATAATTGATTATACCATACTAGCTGGTGCGCGCGACTTCGTCCGCGTGGAATAGTTATAACCATAAAAACGGTTCTAGTGAGTTAATCTTAAAAGGTAGACATATACTTTTGCGGACATTTTGTTAGATCATTTTAAGAGGAATAATTATTTCATACATATTTTTTTGATAACTTGAACAGTTTTCGCAGCGCACGCTACGGAAGCCCTCAAAGATAAATAATTTTCCCCGTTTTTTTTTTCACATTTTCCATTGTTTCTTCGCTCCTATTAGTTGCAGCGTGATATTATATAGCCTAAAGCCTTCCTCGATAGATGGTCTATTCAACACAAAAATAATTTTTCAATTCGCACCAGTAGTTCCTGAGATTAGCGCGTAAAAACAAACAAACAAACTCTTCAGCTTTATAATATTAGTATAGATTAATTCTATAAATTAAATCAATTAAAATCAGCATTAGGAACATACTCGTATCTATCAACTACGATATTCTTTTTAATGTTGATTAGAAAAAAAATTTAGTACCTAGCTTTTTAGATAAAGATATGATATAAATAAAGGGCTCATAATTAGGTCACCATTATTCTTTTGCAATTACCACAAAGCAAGCATTTGACAATGTTCGTGCTTCGCTTTTCAATAGTACTTATTTTTTACAAACTATCAATTAGCGAAGGCAAAAAACTCCACTCGTTATCTGACGATTTCATCGAATCCATCAATAAGGAAGGAAAATGGAAAGCTGGAAGAAACTTCCACCCAAACACACCAAAAGAACACTTGTATCGACTTGGCAGCGCATATATTGACTTGGATGAATACAAGACGCTACCTACTAAGAAATACACCCAAGATGTTATCGACAACCTTCCCGAATCCTTTGATCCACGAGAACAGTGGCCGTTTTGTCCATCTATGAATGAAATCCAAGACCAAGGACGGTGCGGTTCCTGCTGGGCGTTTGGAGCCGTCAGTGCCATGACTGACCTGGTCTGTATACATTCTAACGGCACCAAGAACTTCCATTTCTCTGCTGAAGATGTCGTAACTTGCAGCACTGATTCAGGTTGCAAAGGAGGCAATCCTTTGAACGCCTGGCACCATTGGGTGCGTGAAGGCCTGGTATCTGGAGGAAACTACGACTCTCATAAAGGTTGCAAACCATACAGCTTCCCTCCTTGTCCCAACTACCTGAAAAATTGCATCGAGTTTCTTCCTACACCACCTTGCGTGCAAACCTGCGTAGATGAATACAAAATAGATTACAACAAGGATAAGAAGCGTGGGAAAGAATGGTATTTACTAGAAGGTGAGGATGAGATGATGGCTGATTTGTACACGAACGGTCCACTGGAAACAGTCTTTAAGCTGTATGAAGACTTTGTTCATTACAAGAGCGGAGTGTACCAACACGTGAAAGGAGATTTAGTATTTGGCCATGCCGTCAAACTGATGGGTTGGGGAGTAGAGAACGGGACCAAGTACTGGCTCGCAGCCAACTCTTGGGGCACAGGATTTGGAGAAAATGGCTTTTTCAAGTTCTTACGAGGAGAAAACCATTGCTCGTTTGAAAATATAGCTGTGGCAGGAAAGCCGCTCGTGGAAAATTATTAACGCCCATGATAAAATTATAATCATTTTGTGCGTGACATATTATTTCTTTGTTAGGCGCGTACATATATCATGTAATCCTTTAATGAATAAAAAGTAGCCAAAAACTGCTTTTAATATACCTAACCTACTCATAACCATATAACCTCACAGGTTTTACATAAGCCGTTTGTTGTAAACTAGGTATTTGTGAAACACATTATAGTTAGAGGGTTACACATTATAGTTCACCAGATCACTACTGTTGTTAATTAAATTATACAAAATGGCAAAAACATGATAAATGTGAAAGCTTATTACGATCCAGATTAGAACAACATAATAGTCATTATATTTTGTTAACTGATAAAAAAAACATATAAATAAACACTGCATAATTAACGAGCTACCATTATATTCTTGTACCTACACCAAAGCCAGCATTTGTGAAAATGTTTGTGCTACGTGTTGCAATCGTGGTTCTTTTGAGCGAACTATCTATAAGTGTAGGCAAAGAACTCCACCCGCTATCTGACGAGTTCATCGATCTTATCAACAAGGAAGGAAAATGGAAAGCTGGAAGGAACTTCCATCCGGAAACACCCATGGAGCGCATACATCAACTCGGAAGCGTATATGTTGAAGCAGCCAAATACGACAAGCTGGTCACAAAAAAATACGTTCAAGATGCAATCGACAAACTTCCCGAATCTTTCGACCCAAGAGAGCAGTGGCCATTTTGTCCTTCATTGAATGAAATCCGAGACCAAGGACGGTGTGGATGCTGCTGGGCGTTTGGAGCCGTCAATGCCATGACTGACCTGGTCTGTATACATTCTAACGGCACCAAGAACTTCCACTTCTCTGCTCAAGATGTCGCAACTTGCACTCTAGGTTCCAGTTGCCAAGGAGGTGGCCTTATCGACGCCTGGGAGAAGTGGGTGGACGAAGGACTAGTATCGGGAGGAAACTACAACTCTCACGAGGGTTGCAAGCCGTACAGTTTTCCTCCTTGTCCGAACTATCTAAAAAAATGCGTCGACTTTTTACCTACGCCACCTTGTGAGCAAACCTGCGAAGACGGATACACAGTCGACTACGAGGCAGATAAGAAATATGGTGAAGAATGGACTATTTTACAAGGCGAGGATCAGATAATGTCTGGTTTGTACTACAACGGTCCGATGGAAGCAGTTATTGTAGTTTACGAAGACTTTCTCAGCTATAAGAGTGGAGTGTACCAACATGTGAAGGGCGACTTTGTGTTCGGTCACGCATTCAAGCTCATGGGTTGGGGGGTGGAAGATGGGACCAAGTACTGGCTCGCAGCTAACTGTTGGGGCACAGACTTCGGAGAAGACGGATTTTTCAAAATACTGCGCGGAGAAAACCATTGCGGTGTTGAAGATTACGCCGTGTCGGGCACTCCTTTGATGACAGATTTTTAAGTCCCGTATAAAATTACAAAAAAACTAATGTGTGTTGTTACCTTACTTAAAGTTTTTTTGGGATTATTTATATTGTTTATTAAGCATATTATCATGTACTCCTCCAAAATGTAACTATTAAAGCCATATATCAACAATGCGTATGAATTGACAAGCCCATTCCACTTTCACTAATGAACACAAAACTCATTGAAATATCACTCCGCAGCCGATACGGGGTGTGAACCTTCTATCTATAGAAATAATTAATTAGGCAATCGCAAGGTTTAGGGCTGCAACCTCTCTAAATTTATAAATAGGTGCGAATCTCGGGTTAACTGGCTTGATTAAGGTTTCAGAGATTTATGCACAAAGCTCTATCTATCTCAGTGATGAAGTGAAGTCTTATTGATAACATCTGTAAGTATATTGGAGTTAAGTTAGTAAGTCGTAACCGAAAGCTATCGGTCCTTAACTAGGACTGATGGGATCTTATCCAGAGCTTTGTAGGCCTCGGCACTTGAACTTCTTATTACTGGTTAACATAAAGGTCTTTCATGGGGAAATTATTATGTACTAGTAATTTCTCCACGTGTGGTTACACTCTGCATTTGATTATTTACTATTTAGCTGTTATCTTGAGGCATAGTATATGAAATTAATATTTTAATTTTATCCTAATGGTATTATTGTGAGGTACATAATAACGATAAGGTGGGACGTTTGGTCGATCATTTACAATCTGTAAAACTTGAATTTGTATAGACAATTTAATTAGGATAATCCCATCCTAACCGGGTAAACGCTATGAATAGCTCAAAAATGCACACCGATTTTTCATTTATAAACCTGTGTTGCAAGGTGTGGATAGAAATTACTTTGAATAGGTAGCGAGATCTTTCTTTTTATTTAATTGTGAATGAATTAATTTAAACAATAGAACAATAAGATCAACAAATTAAACTAATTTTTATAACAAAAACAAAATAAGTTTGTTACTTGTTATTTAAAAAATAAAGTTACTTACTTACATAAAGTTTTTTTTTTTTTTTACTAAGATAGTATTTCAATTTAATATTTTATTTAAAAGTCAAAAAGCATCTAAGGTGTTTCTGGCAACTCGACAAAAATATGATCTATGCAAATGAGTACCACCGCAATCAATTCGGATAAGCCGCAAGGTCGCCTCGGTGCATGCGATGTACAGTTAATATTTATACGGCAATTTGTTTGTATAACGCATCTTGGTTACGGTTCGCATCCAGTTAGCTGTGCAATGCTGTGTTTGATGAACTTGACAGGTTGAATTGGAATTATTCTGTTACTTCTAGCTAGAAGGATTACACTCTTTAGTCACACTAAATATTCTCCTAGAAATTGCTTCATTACTGACGTGAACTGTTGCAGCTCTAAAGAATAAATAAATAAGTAAACGTGGGTGTTGCTTGCCTTTGATACCTACCATGACTTGACAATTTGATTTCACACACGAACCAAGTCTATTAGACGAATTTGTTCGTTTCCAAATTACGAGATAACTTACCTTTATTATCTCAAAAGTGAATGAGTGATTAAAAAAAAAGTGGAAGCATTGGTACAGACTTACACTACTTATTTACGCGATTTCCTCTTGTGTACTTATTTATACATTTCCTAATCAGATTCAACTGCTCTTTACTACTTAAAGCTTTCTTGATAAAGAGACAAAGAAAAACTGGAGCTGTCAGTCCGCTAGATCCTGACCAAATCGGTAAGTTGGTGTAAAGTGATCGGCGCCAGGAAGGCGCCTCGTGCAAGAAATCTCCCAAGATAACTCTGCGTATGGCTCAAATTTGAACTAACAAATCTCTTTCTAAGATGTAATTATAAGGATCAACACGGAGCAATTGCGGCCACGAGTCCATCTTAGATTTATTTTGCGTGAAGTCTAACATTGCTTACACGGTCCATCTCGTCGACCCGTTTGCATCCAGCCATGTTCTGACTTCCTCCTCGCTAATGCAACCCTTCAAATACAATCATCTCACATCTGACATCATCATTGATCTTTAGGCCGTGACTTTGATGCAAAACCAAAATGGTATTCACCTGCTATGATGAGTGTTTTGAACTTTGAGAATGTGCTACAATTGATATAAGTAACTGCTGTTGTTGCTCGTAGTAACACACACAACGATTACTAATTTAATAACTGGAAATTATGCCGTCGATATTCACATCATTGTCGAGTAATTGAACAGAACCAGGAAACGTTCCCCACACTTGTATCCATATAAAGCAATAAAGAGAAGCAATACAAGCAATCGAGAAGTGAACTCAAGCGAAGGTCGAAACTGTGGTGTTTTGTTTCGTATTCTTCTCCTGTTTCAGCATTAAAATATTACTCGCATGGCATACGTAATCGGTGGTAGCAAGGCTACTATATAAACAAGGAAGTCGGCTAATCTCGGCTATTCTTTTAAACTGAGCTGTCAATCAATCGGATAATCACCGGAAACATGATCAGAACGTAGCAATCTTTTCTTCAACACGAGTGATGTCCTAAATCCATTGATCACATACAGGTGCATTTCCTGCGATTAGATGTGGCCGGAATCGATCGATTTCTTATTCAAAACAGTTCCTAATGAAAGCACGCGACTATCGGAAGCCGCGAATTATGTTGGCACTACCGTAAACTACCACATAAACATTGTGATTTGTTAGTGATTGGTGAAATGCTAACGTATTCAAGCTTTGAATTTGGAACACGTATCGTTGCGTGATTCGATTTAATCGCAATAAATGATTTGATTTGCAAAATATAAACAAACCCTTGGGCATCAAAATATAGCGTGAATGTGTGACTGCCGTTAAATAACAGAGTCAGCTCATGTATGCGAAATAATTTCTACTTTTTTAAATATTTAAAGCAGCCTTGCTGTTAACAATTTGGTTTAAGGTAATTTTTACGTGGAAATATTTTATTTACATACCTACTTAACTAATACAGCTTCAGGCTGAGTCAACATTATGCTGCTCTTGTTTCTATAATGAAAAAAGTATAATATTTGTTTTAATGTAATACATAAACGTAATGGGAAAACAAGGTTGAAAGTAATATATTATATTAGTTAAATTCAGAATTTATGAGTAATATTTCTTATATCCAACATTCTTATATACATACCAGCTGTACACACAGTTGTACTGAAGAATATAAAATTTAGTCGATTATCAAATATTCGCTACCGCCAAATTATAAACCCAAAAAGGCCAGAACCGTTATCTTAAAATTAATTAAACCTAAATAAGGCTTCATTAAGTTAGATAAATCAGAACAGTTTGAACATAAAAGCGTTACACAACCCCGCACTTTTAAAGCTTTCAACAGAATGTAGGTATATATTACAGGTGCATAACAAATACAAGATAGCTTTTAACCAGTCGGCAAATCCACGTAATCACATTCCAGCGTCGGCTACAGATCTCATCTCGAAGTATTTGACGAAGGAATGCACCGGGCATTCCAATGTCGCGGGGCATACTGAGATATATCATATTTTAATTGATTAATCAAGTTGAAAAAAAATATTACAAATGTATCAGTATCAATACAAATATGTATTTATTACTTACTGTGAAATGAAAATGAAAAAGCCCAGACTATTGTAAGTCCTACGATTTTCCGCTAAGATCTGTGATTTACTGGACTTACCAACAAGTTCATATTAAACTTTTTATGAAAGGATTTATAGATATGAAAGGCGTGGTAAATTTTAAAAAATGAGTAGTTATACATAAAATATTTACAATTTTATTTGTGTTTTTCTATAATTCAGTAAAGTTATCAATCTACTAGTTTAAATTCAGTATAGTACCTACTTGGCTAATCTTCGGACAAACCGAAGATCTCTAACACGATTTCATAGTAAAATTATTCAAATAGACAGATTATATTAGTGAACCTACCACTGTTTAAGGAATTTCTTACATATAACCCTGTAAGAGTTACCAACCAATATTATGACGGATGCATTTGACAGGTTACCTCAATCATAACATCAATTTCACCTTGAATTCATCAGCTTAAAGTGAACCTAACGTGATAATAATATAATTAATGTCATTTTCATACTTCTTCTCGTATGAGAGTGGCCAACTGTGGTGTCGAGAGTTTTCAAATCACCCGTTTGTTTCGTTGTTGTTTTTTTTATATTGATACTGATATGAATTGGCTCATTCAAAGCTATAACATACATATATACTTTTTTCTTTCTTTCTAATTATAGACGTATGTTCTATAAATTGCAACAAAATATTAATATTGTTATATAAATCGGCTTCGATATTCTTGATCTACAAATTAACTGTCTGATATACCTACATGTATGAGATTTAAAACTGTAATGCCTGGCTAAAATGCTAAATTTATTTAGACAGATATTCTAAACGTGTCCGTAACTTAATTAAAACTGGACGTATTCAACGAGCTTGAATTAATAATTTAATTGCAAATCTTTACTCACAAATGCATAACATGACCCATTTATTTTAATTTAGAGAGATTTAAACCTATTCTTATGCAGGTATGCTTTTATCTGCGTCATGAATTTGTATTTATGTCTGATGAAGTATTTTTGACAATCTTGGGGAAGGTAGTCGAACTATATTGAACTAATACATTTCATTTTACGAAAACAAGTTGTACATTATAATTCAAGGCGTTGAACTGTCTGGTAATTGTACTTTAACTGAAAGTAATAATTCACTTTTGTTTTGTAGGTAATATTCACATTATTTTAAGAATTCTAATTAATCCATGTAACTTTATAAGTATGGATATAATCCCAGTGAATAAACACACCACCTTCATACTGGCCTGTTAGCTTAGTTGGTAGTGGCTCTGCCTTCTAATCTAGGGGTTGCGGGTTCGATTCCCGCATAACACAAGTATTTATGAATTTTAAAATTTAAGATTAAGTACTTGTGTTGAGTCTGGTCGTTTGTATGTATAATAAGTATGTATTTACAAAAGAAAAGTATATAAGTATTACATCCGTTATTTAGTACCCACGACACAAGCTATTGCTTAGTGTGGGGCTAGATGGCGCTGTGTGCAATGTCCCGGAATATTTGTTTATTTATAATAATATACCTCGCGGCATGTAATGATTTAGTAGCATAGTAAAAGAAAAGTAAAAAAGTAAAAGAAAAATATATATATATATATATATATATATACGCATAAGAAAAATAGCAGCAATCCGTCCACCAGTCTTCAAATATTTGGTATGAAATCCCAGTTACTTTGACTTACAAACTTACGCAGTTTTTTACTTAAATAACAGACAAATATTAATAAAACTTACTTCTCCTTTATATAAAGGCTACCACTTATCATAACTCTCAGCTGCATTAAAGCGCTACACTGCAACTTACTTTACTTAGAAACTAAATTAACAATTAAACACCTTAACTTTTGTTTACTAACTTAACCCAAAGTAATGACTTCTAAATTTTCTTCTTTAGTGTTCTACATGGAATTTTTTCATGAACTTAAAACTAAACTAAACTTCTTACTAAGAAACAAACTACTGAATTTCTATGTTCTAAGACTTAAACTAATTCTGTAATAACAGCAAATGAAAGCAAATTATTAATAATACACATTGCGCTTGAGAATTATAAAAAATATTCAGTAAAGTTTTTAAGCTAACACATACCATGATATTTGTTCTAAGTACTGTCGCAATAACTTGGCACTGATTTATTTCATTTAATCAATGGGGACAAAGGCTGGGAACAAATTTGATAAGTTTCATATAATTTTTCCGTTGGCCTCGTTGTTTGGGGATGGAGACCGGAGACAATGGGAACTATTTTTATTTTTTTATTGACTTCCCGTTGTCCCCGGTCACGGACAACAGGAAGGAACGATATCTAATGGTATAAAGTTTTATTTATAATATAACAATAAACCTTATTATTATGTTGCAAGGTTTGACACGTTACATTAAATGAAACAAAGACTCACTTTCCAATTTAAAAAAAAAACTATGTTACCACTTCAAATCTTACATTAACCATCAGTATCAAGTTCCGTGAATTAAGCAATAAACACTCATGGAAAAAATATCTTAAATCATAATCATGATTCAAAATCCCACTCTTATTTGATAGTTGATTTAATTAAATATCGCTTCAGATACCGAACACACCTTGTGGCGAGCTGACTCATCTCAAGTGGAAAAAATATAAATATTTCTCCACTGGCAAAATAACTCCAAGATAGAACAAGTCACAGAACAAAAAGTTATTAAAGTTAAAAGGTTATGCGTTGGTTACCACTAACGTCAGTTTTTAGTTTAGTTATTATTCAGGCAGTATCCACACCTAATTTGTGTTCATGACGACGAGCAATACGGACCAATGATCCAGGAAACAAATCGCGTCATAATTTTGTCTTCATCTTAATTTGTTAATACAAATATTCTGTAGTTAAGTATTGTATAAACAACACTGTAATTCTTCACTCTGTCAAGTAATTTTTAGCAAATGTGAGTTGGAATTTTGTCACAGTAATGACGAGTCTATTGGGATAAATGTCGTATTTCTCTTCCTACTTCGGCTTCAGTAGTAAAAAAGCAAAGGTAATGGGAACAAGATCACGAAGAACAAGTCAACTACCACCATATGTGAGTCATCGCTGGAAATTGGCATGGTTGAAAACTGTTTTATACATTGCTAAATTATTCAATGGACTCTCATTATTTATTTATTTATTATGGCACACAAAACAGAATATGTTCTTAAATTAACTGAATATACATTTAAAGCTGGTTTCGATCCAGAACCCATAGTAATCAAAAAACTATACGCATAAGAATACTTTCTTAGGTTAATTGCATGAAGTACCCATAATGGACTTAGGATGTAAACAAACACTTAGTTTTATGTTACCAGTGTATCTCGTACCTCACTGATCGAAACTATATAATCACACTATTATGTTCTCAAGAACAAAATATTTATCTACATCTTTACAGCTCAGACAGTTAGACGCTTACATTACGTACAAGATAGAACATACATATACAAGCATATTCCTTAAACTATCTTACTCAGGACAATGATTTAAACAGTGGTTAAAAGCTCATATTATCAAGTAATAAAAAACATTAGAAAAACCTGGGGTTGACAGCTTCAATTTTGAAAAAAATCCAATATTAAAAAAAAACTAATGAAAGTAACATGTTTTTCAGCTATTAGATTTTTTTGAGTAAGTAAATGAAATATGGTTTGTGAAATATTTTTTCACACACCTATTAGTTATACTATGAGCTCCTAAATGAGACATTTTTCAGGCTTATAGGAGGCTCACACGCCAAAATATCACTAAATTAGCACAAGCACCCGTGATTCCATAACATAAAAAGTAAAATGGCCGCCATTTTACCTAGGTAGCATAAAAAAAAACATTCGAAGCGTGATTTGTCGATGAATTCGACCATATATCTTACATCGTTCCCCAAACACATTGTATATGTGCCTATGTATGTAATATAGAATGATAGTTTACTAACCAGACTAACAACTGATTTGTTGGCAGACACACTCCACTGCTGATGGCTGTCAAACAAACTTTACATCTGGCTCAACTGTTTACTTTTTAGGGCCTCCTCTATGAATCTCTTCTGTTTCATCGTATCTTTGTACCGGGCATTCAAACTAATACAAAGTCGTTTTCTTGTTTTTTATTTAACAGGGAAAACATTTACTAAAAAATATTTCGTTTATTTAACTTATACAATTGGTTTTCTTTCATATTCGTTCTTCATTTGCAGCAAAAGAAATTGTTATCGTTTGCTACTAGAATACTGTAACCCCTCATTTCATTTCGTTCATTTAGTCTAAAATGGCTAAATATCGATACGTTGCGCAGTCGCAAAACAAAGATTTGGGTTGCGACTGTCAATGTCAAGTGTCGAATTGACATTATTTTCTAACCTGTCAGAGAGACGTGAAAGGTGACTCGACAGATAGAAACGCTCACTACTATAATCTTCGCAGAAGACCTTTAGAGTTAAAAGTAGGGCAAACCGTTTGGAAAAGAACATTTCCTCTTAGTAGCAAGGACAAATTCTTTTCGGCCAAATTAGCACCAAAATACATAAAGTGCATTGTGGCAGCAAAAAGAGCATCAATGGTATATGACTTGATAGATGAGCAGGGTCGTGACATAGGAGCATGGCATGTAAAGGACATAAAGGTCACAAATTAATAATAACTCAAACTTATAAATATTGGACTATACAAATGAGAGATTGTTAACAACACCTTCTTATAGGAAAGTCTTCTGAGAGTACTGACATACTCACTCTATAGTGTCCTAAGCTTGACACGCCTTATACTTGTTTCTGTATGTCAGGATACTTTTCTGGATACCTGTAATAATCTATACAGGTATACCACTTCATAAAGAGCTGTATATGCTCACTTGTGGTTAACAATTTATCTTATTGAAAATTTGGCTTGGAAGTTTATTGGTATGGAGAATCAACTTCTTCTGTAATTATTTACTTGCTATTTAGATAGCAGCCTATGATTTTTGCGTTCCTATTACAATAAAATTCCCTATTACCTTAAAGAATAGGAACACAACTTAAATCAACACTATTTTACTAACTATACCTAACTTGGACAGGAGTTAGGGAAAATAAATAAAACTGCAAATAAGTAGACATAAGCAGTAGGTAGGTATATTAATAAACACAACAACGAGGGGGGGGATCAAATAGATTTTAAGATAGATAAGTAAGTTATTATTAGTTAGCATAGTTTTCTGACAACAGCTCTTCACCACTAAATTAAGAAATCTAAATTATCGCAAATTAACCTAAATTATTAAAAATGGTAAACAAAAAACTTAATGTAGCAAATGTAGGTACAATACCTGATAGGGGGAATAAATGATAATAACTAAAAATATTTATGTAAGTATACTGCATGTCAATAACCGAAGGCCACTCTGCGGGAACTATACCCGAAGCCAAGGTTGTTTTCTTTTCAAATTTCTGTCTAATTCTTCAACTTTAATCTTTTGTCTTTCACTTTTTGTGCTGAGCATATCCCCATATCCTCCCAAATTGCTTCAGCCTATTTATTTATAAAACTGCTTCTTCATACTATTTATTCAGTCTGATGTACTAGGCCGGTACACCATTCCCTACTCTTCTTGGAACAATCTTTAATCTAATATAATATTGTAATCTATGTAAATATATCCCTTTAATAAACATCACAAATATATGCTTACTTTATGTAGTTTACAACTTAAATGGGCCAAGGCCGCTAAGCAATTACAGAGCAGTTTTCGCGGACTCTATAAGCAAGCTTTAAACGCGTACAAATACTAAACTTTTCTACATATAAAGCGGATACTAAACTCACAGTGCCGTTACACATAACAGAGCAGTTGTCGCGGACTCTAAAAATAAGCTCTAAACGCGTAAGTACCTACTACTAACTCTTCTACGTACCTACCTACGTAGCTCTAAAGAACTGTATATGTTCACTACACTATAGTGTCTCTAGCTAGACACGCCTTCACTTGGCATCTGTAACTCAGATGAAGGGTGCTTTTCGCGTCCTACCGCGTTACAAATAGGAAACTCATAAGTCTACAGGGCGGCGTTGTACCCTGGTCAAATAAAAAGCCATAGCAGACATATTAACAAGCTTATGCACATTAGGTGTGTAAATTATGCTTGGGGATTTATCTATTAGTTTATCTATATCATACTCACAAGTAGATAATATATCAATATTGTTCCCAGTAAGCTTGACTACATTCAGCAAACTGCATAATAATTTGATTAACATTTTCTAACTAGTGTTAATATTATATTACTCTTATGTAATTATATGATTACCTATAGGGGTTTTGCAGGGATTAAAAAACATAGTAGAATCAGATATATACATTTATTTTTATTCCTTCCCACAAGTCTTACATAATTAAATGAATAAATTATTAGAAAAATATTTATATTGGAAATTAAAAACTAAATAAACTATAAAATTTGTGAAGCTGTTGCAGAAATAAGTATTTTTAAGATAGATTTAGTTTTGGTTTGGGTATAAGACCACTTTTGGTTTATAAGTTTCTGGTTATTTAATTGTACATAGGATAGGTTGGTAGTCCAGACTTCTGGAAATTTGTTGTTTTTAGATTTATTAACCTATAATGGTTATTACACTTTGTTGGATTTTTTTTAATGGATATTTTAATTTTTGGTCTTCAACTTCCGCAAACTTTGTTTTGTTGCGGTAGCTGTTTCAGTAGTTTACGGCTGAGGGCAGCCGTGAATTCACTGCGTGAATTCTTTTCTGAGGGGGGCCTTGTGTAACCCCTCATTTCATTTCGTTCATTTAGTCTAAAATGGCTAAATATCGATACGTTGCGCAGTCGCAAAACAAAGATTTGGGTTGCGACTGTCAATGTCAAGTGTCGAATTGACATTATTTTCTAACCTGTCAGAGAGACGTGAAAGGTGACTCGACAGATAGAAACGCGCACGGCAAGAAAAATGTAAGCGGGGTCTGGGGCTCTCTCTCGACCCCCAGACCCCGGCAGAAGCAGTTCGGTCAACTCGCCACGCTCCGTACATAAGAACTCCCTCGTTGTTGGTGAGTGTTCGTGAAAAAGAGCTCAGTGAAAGAACCTGTTCACCGGGATTAATCTTCCACGTTTCTTGTCGTAGGCTGTTTGCTATATTCGCTGTCTGCTGGAGGTAGTGCTGGTCGATGAGGCCTGCGGACCTCATCCTAGCACGCAGCCGCTGATCTGTGAGAGGAAAAACCCCAGATTCTGGGTAAGTTTTACGACATAAGTGCGGTGCGTGCAGATACCATCTACCCTCTAAAGCGGAACATAAAATAAATGTAACTGTTTGTTAACAGGGTTTTTTAAGTTTCTCGCAAGAATACTCCCTTCTACAACTCATCTACACGGTCTAAGGCTGCTAGCCTAGGCCGCACAAAATCCTACTTACTTCACAACACACACCTACTTCACATTTCTACATCGTGCTTTGGGCGCGGGGTGCCGGAGGTCACCAACCGTGTTGGGAGAGCTTGCAGCTTCTTCCAGCCCTCTATGGCGGGTGTCTCCGCCCTGACTCCGTCCCCATCACTAAGCCGGTAACACCAGGCATATATAATGCCTGGTGCCTTTATACTTTTATTGTGTTGTTGACTGACTAAAACGCATACTGGTTGCAACTAGAAACCCTGGTGTAGGCATTTCTCCTCGACCCTGAGGACAATTGTGTAATTTAAAGAGTACTCATTCTCTATCGCCTTGAGCTAAGGCTGGCGCCCATATATATATATAGATCTAATCATTGTTTAACCTACCTGTAAATTGAAAGTAAATAAGAAACCTAATCAAAATTGTAAAGTGAGACTACCACCTTTTGAATACCTAGTTAAATATACATAAATTATTAGTAACAATAGTCTAACCTTTTATTTATTGACTACCTAATACCCTCTAGATAGACTTAGGTAGCCAAACCTCACGGATAACGCTCTTATATTCACCCTCTCACCTAAAAGCGTTACAATACGATAACAATGTTTTACTTGTTTTTCAAAGAACAGGTTTCCGTTTTATAAGTTACGTTAATAACGTTAGTTAAAATAACAAAGGCCCAAATTTTTACAGATTTTCCTAAGTGAAAAGTGAAAGTATAGTACGATGTTTAAGTTTTACCTTATTATCATGTATTCAGCAACAGTGGCGGACCCCTGACTTGGATGCGTCATGATGTCGTTATGCACCACGGCTCAGGGCGCATGCGTCATCCTAAGAGCTAATGATCATAGAACATAAGTTCGGATAACTTTACTACTTAGTAAAATTAAGTTGAATGAGAGCAGACAAGTGAAAAAACTATAATGAGGAATAAACTCGAGGAGGGTGATACGAGTAGACCAATCTGTTATCGACAGATTTCCAACTGACCCACAGTCTCAACAGAAACAACTAAATTGTTGTTTTACAAACATCATAAAAACATGAAGTTTCCTTTGATCATTACATGGATTAACACGAGTATCTACTGGGTGCAACTTGCCAAACCACTATATTAATAAAGGGTAAGTGTGTTTGTTGGTATGTGAATCTGTTTGTTCCCATTTCACGCCACAACAGATCAACGTATCATCGTGATTTTTGGTACGTTGATAGAATTGAGTCTCGTGAGTGACATAACATAGGTTACTTTTGGTCCCAAATCAACACGAGCGTTGCCACGGGTATCAACTAGTAATTGTTATTCCCAGCAGTAGGTATCCTGGTTCCCTGGTGACCTCTAGTCCAATAACTGACCGAGCCCCACTTGCCCAGATCTTGACCCACTTGTTGTACCAACCGGCAGATACATCAATTTTGCACAATAACCTTACATATCCTGACGTCTGTCGAGACATGTCGCGAAAGAATATGCAAACAATATAATGATTTGGGTGGATTTTAGGTACTTACTTGTTAAAAATGTAATAAATAATCGTATTTTAGGATAGGCTCGAAAAATAATTAGAAGCATAATTGTTTCTATAAATTTACAACAGTCCACTAACGCACTTTTAACGTCACAATTTGTCGGTTCCTATTGTTTGAAAAAATCTCCAAACAGTGTAAACTGTAAACTGTTAACTGTTAACTGTTGACTGGCCTGTTAGCTTAGTTGGTAGTGGCTCTGCCTTCTAATCTAGAGGTTGTGGGTTCGATTCCCGCGTGACACAAGTATTTATGCATTTTAAAAAAATGTATAATTTCTTGTGTTGAGTCTGGTTGTTTGTATGTATAATAAGTATGTATTTACAAAAGAAAAGTATATAAGTATTATATCCGTTATCTAGTACCCACGACACAAGCGTTTGCTTAGTGTGGGGTTAGATGGCGCTGTGTGCAATGTCCCGATATATTTATTTATTTTATTTGTAATCTACGATCTAACTATATCGAAAAAGAAAAACAAAATTAAATAGACTGAACTTAAATATACAAAGTGTAAAAGTAGTACTAACAAAATTAATTGTATCAAAGTACAAAACAAAAACATGCAGAGAAATCTACGAAATACACAAAATACCTTTCAACTCTCTCTCATTCGTGTAATAACTCAACAACACATCTTATTTACACAGACGAGTTAAATATTGGAAGCTCTACAAATCGGTACTTCTGTTTGTAGCTTAATTAATCCAAAAGACAGCGATGTAGCGACCACTTTCTCCGAATACTAAAGATAACTTTGTAATTGGCTTTCTCTGTTTCATTGTATACCTATAAATCAATGTTGAAGGGCTTATAAGTACCTACTGATAGTTGTGTATAAATATACTTAAAATAATGAGAAATGCATCGATATTGCATTAAATATTCAGTTAACTTGCCTGAAACGCGTATTTTTAGATCAAACCCTTTACTTGTTCAGAAGACATTTATACTAAAAGAAACACGATTTATCATATTGGCGGCTACTTAACTGTACATCATTATTTAATTAGGTACAAAATATAGATTCCGTCCGCTACATCCAGAATCCAAATCTACATTTATACATTTCCGTATGATTTTTGTATACAAAACATTTTTATTCAATCGATACAGTTAGTAAACTTATTATTACCTATACCGTTTACTAAAACTTCCATAGACAATCTAGAAACCCCCATACCTACAACTAAGCTGCACACTAAGTTAACCTCTGCAGAAGCCTGCACCGCGTCACGTGTCGGCCCCGCGTGCCTGTCAGCCCTGTGACGTCGGTCTGCCGTGGACTTGGGAGAAACCAGTGGACCATACGGAACAGATGTCACAGATAAAGCTGGTCTATGTATAGATGGTAGGTAAGTGGTTAAGTTTTGCAGCCAGTTTCATCGGCTTTAAGTTTTTGTTAAGTTAATATTTAATAATATTAAAAACTAAATTAACATTAACAACTATATGATCTAAAATATATACGGCCTTACCAATAATATACTAAACTTAAATCGAAATCTGCAGGCAAGGTGCCTAAAATGCTGGCGGCGTTACCTCGCTGAATGTACAAACTTAAACGTTGACCTAATTAATATTGTTATGGACGTAGGTATATCGTAGATTCCTTTATTTAAAAAATGTAAGTTCTATTTATCCTAAAACGACCAAATCTGTTGTTTCAATATTTTCGTTTCCAAACCATAAAATCCAAGAAAACATTTCACAATAAAAAGAAAAGCAATCTCCTTAAACCCAAATAGGAAGGCTTCAAATCACAACAGCTTCATTTCTCAATGAAAACACTCGTAAAGATTAAGAAGTATGTACGTGGTGGTGGCACGTTTCTTAGCATGGGAGCAGCGGTACGATATAGTTACTTGAATGTTTATTTACTCAATAATAGAGATACAAGCAAACTGGTTACCTAAATGATGGAAGATTTTACACCCCGTTCTAAAAATTTTTGAAGAAGGAGATGCGCACGTGACGCAGAAGCCATTTCTAAGAGAATACTGCTTTGCAAACCTGATTTTTATAATATTTTTTTAATATTTATTTATTGGTCATCAAAAACCTTATAACTAAGTTACAACATTTGTTTGTTAGTACAATATTTATATTACTATGTTAGGATCGATTACAAATGATGTGATCTATGTTCCCCACACTAGGTTCCCCTGTGTCGTGGGGAATTACGAGAATAAATATAGTTATTATTACTACATACATACCTATATAAGAAAGATTGAAAGATTAACTTATGTGTGCTACAGAAGTGTGTCTGTTTAGTAAGCGTTAGTAAAACAGTTTAAAAAAGAAGCTTTCTTCCTTTTTTTTTACTTCTATCTTTTCTTTCTTTCACACTTTCATTGAATGAGTTAATTAACAGCTTTTCCGTTAAAGTACTGATTGTATAAAAAGCTCGTAAACACAATTTACATCAGCTCCTAGACTTAGACTATAGGTCCCACTAATGTTTTCTAAATAATGGTCACGTGATGGAGGCCGTGCTCTTATGAACTAGTTTACTACTCTACTACTCTTTACTTCAGGTACCTATATTGCTGTTCCATATACGCCAATATACATACATAATGCCAATTTATATACGTTCCTGAACTTACCTTATGAAATAGTTATGCATGTTCCTAAGAACCTATATGAATAGTTATGCATGTACCTATATGAAATAGTTATGCATGTACCTATATGAAATAGTTATGCATGTTCCTAAGAACCTATATGAATAGTTATGCATGTACCTATATGAAATAGTTATGCATGTTCCTAAGAACCTATATGAATAGTTATGCATGTACCTATATGAAATAGTTATGCATGTTCCTAAGAACCTATATGAATAGTTATGCATGTACCTATATGAAATAGTTATGCATGTTCCTAAGAACCTATATGAATAGTTATGCATGTACCTATATGAAATAGTTATGCATGTTCCTAAGAACCTATATGAATAGTTATGCATGTACCTATATGAAATAGTTATGCATGTTCCTAAGAACCTATATGAATAGTTATGCATGTTCCTAAGAACCTATATGAATAGTTATGCATGCATGTAGGTACGATATTAGACAAAAACTAATAGAAAGCCAGATATAGCTAAATGGGATGTATTGTTTAATCATATTTTCGTGGGTATGTAATAATTTTATAGTTCTTATTTAACTTTTTTATTACTATAAACATTGAAACAAATTACAATATTGTTGTTGTGATGACAATTGTTTATGAGGTTTTTTTGCATCGTAATACATGAAACTATTTAAATAAAATTAATTGTACTGTGGCTATAATAAAGTTCTAAGCCAAGGTTTTTGTTTTCAAGTTTATAGCTAGCTGGGAAATTAATGGAAGGTTTACGTTTTCATTCAATTCTTTCTTCCAAGAAAGCTCGGAAGTGAAATAGAATCTGTCTGATCATTTTCTGATGTAGCGCTATTTGATCGGGCTCGATCCAATTTCAGTTCAGTTTATTTTCATTTTCTACAGAATAAAGTTATTTCAAATATAAACAAAAAATTTAAAGTCCTGTGGTCGTATTCCAGCTTTTCCATTCGTTTCCTTCTTCGTCAATCATTTCATTTCGTTTCGTTTAAACTGTATGAAGATGATGTTCGATTGACAAATGGAAATATCATCTCTGTACATTTTTTCCAATAGTAGACAGATTCTGGAGGCAGTCTGAAATACTATCCAAACTAAAGTTGACTTCACTCAAATGATAAGTTTTTGCTTACTTTTCCAATTATGTTTGCATTCAACATCGATAAAAACTTCCATACAATGTAACAAAAAAAAATGAGAAACAAGATGTAAGAAAATTATAAACATAAAATTGCGCTTACAAAACTCAACACCTTTTTTACCTCTTACGAAATAGTTTCCAACACCGATCTCATATCCATGAGTCAGGCATAAGCCAGAATCCATCCGTGAATCACAGTTCCTTGATCTCGATAACCACTTACAAAAGATTCATAATATAATTAATTACAATAGTGGCAATAGTCATCTAATCAAGATAATGTGGCCGCCATTGTAGCACACATTCCATCAATACTTATACAAGCTCGGATTTACTACGTGTGTTTGTAAATGTTAGCGCTCGATAGTTAAACTTCCGGTTGACCTTGCTCTGTGAAATATTTCACACTTTCGCATTATAAGTTTACACATAGTACATTATAAGTATATTATAAACATATGTATATACAGAGACAATATTTTTTTTGTTATTGTACAACGTTCTATAATATACATGTCTGTACAAATATATCAATAATGTCTGGCTATGCTGGCCTTTTTCTGGCTCAACGTATCAGCATTGCCATCCAGCGTGGTAATGCGGCCAGTATGCTGGGCACGCAGCCCTCTGGTAGTGGGCTGGAGCACTTAGATTATCTTTAGGCTTTTCTAAAGATTTTCTAAGTGCCCCTTTTTGTAGTAGTTAGAAGTAGTTTGTTTGGTTTTTCTTGCCTTGTTTTTATGTTTTATTATTGTAAATAAAATAATATAATGTCTTATATTTGATCATTGTTAATATTATTTGAGAATTTTGAGTGCTTACTCGAAGCTTCATTTTAAGTGCACTTTCTTTTTTATATGTCTATGTACGAGTAAACTGGAAAACTAAAATTCAATAAGAATCACTTGGGTAGTAAGTTTAGTAAATAGCACAACACTTTTTATTAAAAGAAAAAAATATTGTATATGTACAAAATATACTTCAACCGAGTTGAAAAAATATTAATTTAAAAATTATACGTGTACCAGTTGTCTAGTACCATCTTCATCTCCCACTAACAAGCTTAAAATCAATTGAGTCATCAAACGCAAGTCAAAGCAAGATATTACATCCGCACTAACCTTCAAGCCATTATATTTCTGTCTCAATCTGATCATAAATACGAATAACCATTTAAAAGCTTCAAAGGGAAACGAGATGCACAAATAAAAGTGACCACAAGTGTTGGACAACGATCATACATATAACAGACTCCACATGTATTATTTATGGATTTTAACATCACAAAGGCAAACGTGAGCGCTCAAATTATCTGTAAGTTCAAAGATAAGTTACTTTACACTAATGTTATTACGCTAACATTTTGTGAGAATGTGTAAATCTTCATTCAATCTTTTTGTATAAACCTAGCTCAATTACTCTAAATACCACAATGTGAATTATAGTTGTATCACGTTGTATTATGTATTCTGTGATTATAGTCACGTGCAATTTTCTTCTCGATAAAAATTATATGATTCAAAACGATTTCTTTACTTGCATATTTGTCAGATAGGGCATAAATATTAGTTTCGAGTCTCGAGGTATCAAAAGTCATCGTCGATGGCGACTAAATGGAAGACAAATCACCACTCGTCTTAAGTGGGACATCCGGAGTGTGACCATTAAAAGTTTTAGCGCAGTTCGATTGTGGAGAACATACTTCGGGCCAAAATAACTGGGACTGGGACCGGCCGAGGACTAAGGTTGGTCTTTTTATGAATGTGAGCAGAAACGTTTGCAAGTATCAAATTTTCAAAACTAAACGTTGAACTCAAAGAACGGTTAAATTAAACTAACATAAAATTACAAAAATATTAAATAAATTAGCATTGTATTAAATGAATTAGGTACGTACTTTTTGTGTCGGGAAGGCCCAAACAAGCAAGGAAGCATCCTGGTCGTGCCTGAAGGGTATACCTGTTGCTCAGAGATAAGTAAAATATTGGGGTTATTGCAACTGATATTATTATGCTTATATTTTAGTTCGTAAGTAAAATTTGACTTCGTACGTGAAAAGTTTAAGCAGAGTTTTATGGGATTAACGGCAAGATTCAAAAATAAGCTTGCCAAATTTCACGACAAGGGATTTGTAGGCGTAACGCAACTTGTGTTTCATTACATGAGATTGTTCCTAAAATGTATCAAAATTTCATCCTTTGCCTCGAGGCAAACTGATCGATGTTCGAGTTTTGGCTTTTGCTATAGACATGCGATAAGGGTACAATATTGTTATGAAGTTAGAGTACAAACTTTGATCTGGTTATGCTCACATTTACTTGTTTGGAAAGTAATCGCACTTTACATTTTCCGCCGTAAAAAATCTTATAAAAAAATCACAATACAACTTTTACAAAACCTAGCGGTCCGAAATACATAATTTACGTATTTTAAACTGCATATACATATGTAAATAGTCGCAGTTGTTGTTTGATATTTCAGTAAATGTATCTACACAATTATCTAACATCAATTCGGAAAATACCCAAGTAGGTAATGTGAAATAGGTATAAATAAGAAACCTACATCTACACATGACTCTAATTTCACGACCTCGTCTAAATCAGACCTAAAAACTACATGTCCTTCTGCCCATGTCCTAAATGGGCCATAAACTTACAAACGTCTTAGATCTAGGCCTCGCCACAGAATAAATGCTAGTTAGTACTGCAGTGATGTGAATCAACAATGATCACAAAATATAGGTGACAGTCCAATTTAGCAATTGAGGAAGTCCCAATAAGAAACTTAGCTTTGTTTCGTGATATCACATGGTGATATATACAGGGTTACTGGTAACTAACGCATAACCTTTTAAGGGTGGCTGTTCCATACAAAAGTATGGAAGATATTCGACAAAATGTATGGAACAGCTGATTTTTTTTTCGCGAATTTCCAAAAGTTGTAGAACAAAAGTTGTTGGTATAGATGTACTAAAGCCACCCTTAAAAGGTTATGCGTTAGTTACCAGTTACCCTGTATACTTGTATCAAGTTTCGACTCTCATAACCATAAACATATCAATTTAAGTCTCAGATTAATTAAATTTTGTAAAACGTATTTATAAGAGTCGCCGAAAGGTAATGTAAACAATATAATATGTATATCGGAAACAGATACCGGCTACCACTTACATCGCTTAGTAGATAACAAATTGTGCTAAGTTTTACGTGGTTTTACTTAGATCGAAACCACACAAAAAATACTTTTACCTTTCTTAAACCTCAATCAAATAGATTATAAAAAAAATATCTAGTTGATAACGATTAGACTAAAGCTTCCAATAAAACCAAACGTGACAGAAGCTTTTAGGAGAAACCTTGGGTAGGTCAATGTTATCTGCCGATAACCTGATATGACTAGAAGCCTATCCTGATAGCTCCAAATTGAATTTGCAAAACTTATTACACTTGTCCTGATAGGAAACCACTCGAGATATTGACGCGGTGTTAATGACTCTTTGTCATTTGATTATCGTTCAAACAGGTTGCCATGCGTGTGAAGTATACCTATGTACTCAATCAGCTTAGAAGAAAACTGTAAATGCCATCCGTGGTTAGATAGGGGACCACGAATTGTGACATTCTGGTACTTTCATAGATCAAATGATGAAGGATTATATACACCTCTAGCTATAGTGGTTTGGAAACTCTCAACAATACAGTTGTTTCTTTGTAGTCTTAAGTTAACAGGATAGGCTTTGTCCTTCACTTTTGGTTTCGAAATAAACTCCAAAGCGCAGTTGGAAACATTTGCAATAAATGCAAAAATCAGTGACAAACTCTAGTTTTGATACTCTTCAAAAGTATTTGAAGAGTTTTAATCGTATTGAGGGATTTGAGATTTGATAAAACGATTCATTTTACTAAATCGTTTGTATACTTTTATAATAAATGTACTATTCTATAACAACTATAACTTTTCGTACTAGGAATATCATCGTTGCTAAAAGCATATTAAGCATACAAAGTATGTAAATAAAATGTAAAAAATAAAAAGCTTATTTTTCTATTTTAGCTAGCTTAAAGTTCAGAGATACAGAGTCTAGCGTTGCAATCATTAAAACTTGCCGCCGGATATCCGGGCACACTCCACCCACGCTGCATTGCCCGCTGATATATGAGGGCAACTTTATACTCGTATCTTTGGGAAAGAAGGTTTGTAAGACTCTTTGAAAAACTAATAACGGTCAAAAAGAGTTGATTTTTGAAAGATATCCATATATTTTTATGATCAACTTGTAATAACACTACCATGAAAACACTGTAACTGTTCGAGCGTAGAATAAAATGTACGGATAACTTTTGAATTGCATATATTATAGAGAAATGCAAAGTACATTGGACACAAATTTATCACTAGGTACATGGCCGCGAAGTGAAGGGGCAACCCAAAAAGTTCGAGAATGGACGAATGAAACCAAAGACAGGTTAAACAAAAAACATACAAAACCACCACTGCGTATTTTGTGACCATTATCGTTGCCTTGCTCTGAAGAAATAATTTACCTACCGTTGTCATAGTTTAATTTCCACTTGTTTTAAATTATAATAATAACAAAACAAAAAGTTTCTGAATCTGCATGACAGAAACCATAGCACAGAACTAGTGTCACATAAGAGCAAGTTTAATTCTTGTTTCATTCGTTCATTTTAATGAACTTCGTACGCTTTTGTCTCATTTATTGTGACTTTTTTCGAGTGCATTTTGCATTTTAAATGAACTCGCTTAGTAATAATTAAAAGCACTCTAACTACATATCCCTGTTATTTCTTTGTTATTTCTACTCTGAAAATAAGCATTAAAATAAATCCGTAAAAGTTTACACATTATACGCACGAGACTGAAAATAAATATCATATAACATCTTAGACTATAGTGGTGCTTAACATCAGGCAGGCTATAGTCAAACGTAAGCCTATTTAATGTAAAATAAAATAAAAAAATATATGAATTCTTCTTTTAAAATACGTTTATTAAATTGTAAAATACTTTCAAAAGAACGCGGAATACCATTCCCTCTTTTTGTTCATAAATAAAAAAAATTATAATTATGAATTGATCTTAGCTTACATACGCGATAGTGCGCTTCTGTCAAATTGGCAGGTTTTCACGTCCACCGTTGAATGGCCTTTATGATAACATTGTATTACTATTTATTTTATTTTACGAAGTATAGATTGGTTTCGTACAGGTCACGGAAATCCAGGACCTACCAGGATAGTTGGACGCATTACCATTATAAAATTGAAGTCTGAAATTGTGAATTGTGAATTGTGAACCATACGTATAACTAACGTTTCTAGATATTTCTGACAAACAAAAACATGTAAAATTCGCTCACAATAAATCTGTGCGCGATGAAAATCTAAACAAAAAAAAAAATATAACACTACTCTATCTGAAAAGTGAATAATATGACATCAATGCTGCCACCTGTTGCTCTGGTTGGTAATCAAGCAAGCTGCGGTAACGTTAATTGCTTTATGTTTGTTAATTGATAACATTGCGCTATGCAGATGATTAAAATTTTATTAGGATTTAGTAAATACCTAGTTCAGACTAAGTGGTCTTACAATTAGGTGCACTATAAACAGGATTGTCCTAAAAAATGTATACAAGTACACAATGCAATAGAAAATTATATCCATTTTTACGTTCATAGTTGCCCAATTAATCTGTAGTGTAACTCATTTTTTTTTTTTTTGAATTATTATTATTTTATTTAAACATTTAAACATAAAGACAAATTGTAATCAAGTGTAATAAAGCGTTTCCGTATATAGATACCAAGTTCGAGTTAAGTAAGTTAATATACCTCTGACCATAATTCAGTAAAAAACAATCCAGGTTAATAAGCAGTTTTTTTTACATTTCTCATTGTAAAATCCATGTAACGGTATAATTGACAAAAACATTTAACAAAATTTTAACCTAAGTCTCGTTTTCAGCAAACTTGTGTTCAAACCAATCAGCGAAAAACATTTATAAAAACAGTCTTACTTTTTGATGTTGTATTTCTTGATAATAATTCTTCATCTTGTTGTAAGTGACGGTCACGTTAAGTCCTAAAGCTTGGTGATAAAAACACAGTAAAATGATATCGAATGTTGGCGAAATAAACCTTTCATCCTTTGGTGACATGACTTATACTTTTAGGTTTCTGTTTACATATTGTGCAACCATTAAACACATTAAATGAACTTAAACCTTATGTAATTTTTATAATAATTATATTAGCAAAACAACGAACGTAGTACCTACAAGTATATGACGCAACATGCTTATCTAGACAAAATAAAAACAATCCAAGCAGTTTTCATTCTCAGTAAATATCTTTTAAATTTTACGAAATGATACCTACTAAGACTGAGTGTCTTTTATCTTTTGTTTCAGTTTTATAGGGCTTACAACAATTTCTCAACCATCAAAACAATATGTTTCAAACATTGGCACCTGAAATATTCCACCAAGAAATTCAAACGTAACACGCATAGAAAAATTGGTGAAATTGGAATCACGGCTTTGTAACAAGAATGCATTGAAGTTGGTATTTGCACAAAGGATATGGTGAATGCCAAGGGCAGTCCGCGGCGGTCAACCTTTGCACGAGAAAAAGCTTATCGTATTTATACTTTTGTTTTGTGACTCTTGTCTACACTTATGTATTATGTATGTACATATATATCAGATCTGTCTACATACCATTCGTTATATTACTTATTTATTTTATTTCACGAACATGAAACATGTTTAATCAGATGTTTTATTGACATGGTAAACTGAAAGAATTTTAAATTAAATCGTGTCGAATTAGTGTCGCATCAGGTGAATTTTATGTATTATTATATTTAATTTGACAAAAATAAATATTTGACACTTATAAGCAGTTGCGTGTTAAGTAGTTAAAAGATCAACACTTTTTGCATTAATTACAAAATTTAGCATGATCATTAATCACGTGCAAACTTGTTTTCTTGTTTGCTTGAAAACAGAGGTTATTAATTCAGCCAATTCACCATACTAACCAAGTATTCTGCGGTAACATCACAATAGTGAAACTGCTGTAATATTGCTACAATCTGGGGATATCTGTGTATTATGCGAGATGAAATGAAAGCTCGTCGTGACATCTGTGGCGGATGCGGCTTGCTTACGATCAGCCTTTCTACGCAAAACGTAAATTGAGCCTACATTGTAGCTGGAATAGTTTATAGATATAATCATGAGAGCTATGTGACCGGGTAGCACAATATGTATAGATTTCTTTAACCATCTATTTTAATTCCTTAATACTGTTACTGTTCAGGTACCGAGTGTGGCTCAGCGGTTCCAGACTCTGCATATCATCCAGACGCACCCTGGTTCGAATATGGCCCTACACCAATGACTTGTATTGTCAAGCTATGTGTGGATTATCACTCGCTTAGCGGTGAAGGAAAACATCGCGAGGAAACCGACATGTTTGAGGACCACAATATCCGAGGACATGCGTCTTCCGTGGAAGGACCCTGGCCGCCCACCACGATGTAGCTGCCTAAGAAAACTCTCCTAACGAATTAATTATGCGGGAATCACGACCCTGAGTCATGAAGAAGTACGACTCAAAGAGAGAGAATACTGTTACAATAAAAATCTTTATATGGTACAAAATATAACTTTTACTCATAATTTACTTTTTTTACCATAAATTTAGATCTGATATAAATCTCCTAAGATCTCCTCCTATTTGGTTTTTATCAGAAAATATAAGCCAATTTCCATAGTTTATGCCCAATCAAAGTTAATTGTCATCCATTGGAAAATTTTAAATCTATTGTCATTTCAATTACTAAGATTGATTTTCAATAGAAATGGAGTGGAATATTCTTCTTAACGTTTATCCAGAAAACAAATAAGGTCATGACGACATAACCATTGAAATTTATAACTACACCTTTAAAATGTTACAAAGATTCTAAAAAAACTCTTATAAAAAAAGGGTTTAAATTCGACTTAATGTTTTTTTTATATGTATGTTTCTCGATTACTCCGCAACTTATGAACCGATTTTGATAATTATTAGTTTTAGTCGATTTTGTAATAAACGAATCGAGTGACAAAATATCTCTGTCATATTTACACGTTATGTAACAGTTATTGAGGAGGGGATAGTCTAAACCAGGTCAGTAGTGGCAAATACATGACAAATCGTTGGACACCTTAAATTGCTGTACACACTTCCTTGGACACTTGTACTACAGACATAGTAAAGGCAAGGTACTATTTATTTGTATTTTTTGACGAGGCTTATATTAAGCAAGTAAGTAAATTCGTATGAAAGTGACCAACTCAGTGCCCTAAGGGCCTCTGACATAGCTTAACGGCTGCCGTACTATAGCAAACAGCCTATACAGTACTATACATTTGCTAAATACCATGCCGCTAAGAAAACTCAATATTGGCGGCAAAATAACTAGGTATGTAGAAAAGTATTGTACTTTTTCAGAATATTCCTGCAATGGACTTATTCTATGTACTTACCTAAATTTTTTTCTTAAATTTAATGGTTTTTAATTTAAAAAACTAATAGATTTATGGTAGGTATTAAAAGTATATTTTTAGTTATCAAACCGACCGACAACAATTTCTTCTAAAATATCTTTGCGCCTAGTATGTTTTTTAAACACAAAACTGATACTCCTGCGTATATGTCCTACATACATAGTCTAGAACTTTTCAGTGCCTAACAATATTTGTGCGTCAAATTCTGGCTTGTTTTTACTGATTGGCAGTTAGAATCAACGTCGTCTATCACTGTCGCCGTTTCAGCTTCAAACTGTTGATTTTGATACACTTTTATAGGTCAACGTCAGAACGAGCAAATTGGTTTATCCATATAAACAAATGCGGATAAACCCTCCAAGCGAAATAAAAAATCTTAAATTCTTCTGTTGCAACTAAGAGCTTTCATTTGAAGAGATAACACTATACACATTTTCAAAAGTTTTATTTAATCTTTACTAACTTTTGCCCGCGGCTTTGGCGCGTTATTATACATATACATATACATCCTCTTAAATCACTCTATCTATTTAAAAAAAAAACTAAATCCGTTATGTAGTTTAAAGATCTAAATATTCATATATATTACAAAAAGACATAGGGACAGACGCGGAAAGTGACTTTACTTTAGACTATGTAGACTTTAGACAAGCATACATGCTATATACATACGTTAGATTTTGTTAATTTTCCCTTTAATATTACCTCCCAAAATTTCCCTTGACCCTGTCAGCTCAACGGGCCGCGTAGGAAGATATTCATAGCAATTCTTGTCAAAGCAATGAAACATTATAAGAATTTATCTCTCCCCGAGCTTACAAACCGACCATCACTTTTGGACGTAATAAATTAATTATTTTGTAATCTGACTTCCTTACAAGTACATCCGTGTCCTACATTGCCGAGGTCTTGCCTATTATTTACTTTGTGACGAAGATTACAAACTCTGTTGATAATCACTTGTGAGAAAATATCATCAGGTAATTTCAAGTTCTCCTTTTTTGATTAATCGTGGTAATTGAAAAATAATAATTAATTCATTATTGAGTAAATTATCTAAAAAACTCCCTCCTCCTCGAGCAGATTTTCTCAGTACTGAGGGTTGTGACCTACCGACTACTACCTAACAACTTAAGACGACACTTATGCCCAAATACTTCGATATATTTCAGGTATCCACGATTTATGCTCCTCAAAACATCGTCGGTTTTGTACACGAAGAGAGTATCCACAAAATCATACATTACTTTTATGTGTGCTACCCTGAAAATAAGTTATAAAATTATTTTATTTTGGGATAGCACCACGGTGCTTCACAAAAGCCATCTATGGATATTAAAGTCTATGTTCTATGGTTTGTTCCGAAGGAGAGGGAGATGCAGCGGCCTTCGCAACAAGGCTGTATTTTATACCCTAAAGACCACAGAAAGTAATCAACAGCACCCCAAGGCTCGCGGTACTTAACACAACGATTTAAGAATATTTTGCATTTCATTCCCATAAGGATAAAATCCCTACAATGGAGCAATATTTTGGAAGATGAAACGTCATCAAATCGGAGTTTTATGGCTTGCTTTTCCGGGACCTTTGCTGTGTTTGTGTATTTAAATAGAGGGATGATATAAAAAATCCTTGATTTAAATACAAACGGCCTGTCAATAATAAAAAAAGGGATAACAAATTGACAGTTATATTAAAACTGGGAATCCTTATAAAATTACGTGTTGTACCTAACTACAAATAACATAAAAGCTAATAACGTGTAGAAAAAAAACTTCTACCTATATTTATTTTCGTAACCAGTTATTGATAGAAAGCATCATCTGACAGCTGAGTCATGGACAGGCGACAGACTTGTCATGCGAAATGCTAATAAAGTATCATTTGAAATTGTTCACCGGATGCCGTGCTTCGGGAGATGTCCGATTATATGCATATTAGAGCGAATGCAGTCAACATGCAGTCAATTTTCTTTTGGGATGCGTCGCGGTACGGAAACGGTCCGTCTGGAGCGGCGCGGCGCTCCGGCGGGGCGGCGAGCGTGCGACCATGCCGACCATTCGATGCGAGTCCGTCGAGCGCAGCGCACGCACGCCGCGTCAGCTCCGCAGCGAAACTTTGTTCGTCACACTGTGACCCGACGCGATACAAGTGCTGTTTTTGACATATCCCCGAGCGAATACCGCCGATAACTTTCATTTCGCGACGAACAGTTTTGGTTTTGTGTTGTTTATTTTGTTTTTTGTGTCCGCACATTGGAGGTGATCGGTTTATTTTCAATTCTGCCGCCTGTTTACGGTGAGTAATTACCTGTTGAATTTCGATGTGCTATTTTGTCCAGCTGATGAGCGTTGCGAGTGGAGATTGCGTCGAGCTGCATATCGCACGAAGGTCGCCGCGACCACACTCTCGCCGGTTTCTGTGCCACTATTGCTATTGGGTCAACGAGCCTCTCTTATCGGCCAATTGTTATTTACTTACCTGTACTGTAATTAGCAACGTTAATTATTTTTTCCCACTCCCACCGCTTACATCAGTTACATAATTAATTAAACGGTGACATTACTTAACAATTCAACGTAAAACGTCAATTGTTCTTTAAAATTAAATTTCAATTGGAATTCAATTTGAGGCAGATGTGGGTTCTAATTAGGTACACATTAAATCACGTGTAGATAACCACTTGACTTATGAACCTGTACAAACCGGCTTGCAGATGGATGCAGTCATTACTGCGTTAGATACAGCTCTTCTTCAATCGTAGTCATCATGAATATGTCGAACACTTAACAGTATACGAGGTAATCCTAAACAACTGCAACACAACAAAGAGTTGTCCATCGACTATCAACAATACCCGAATGCCACGCACTTTAAAACTAATCACAGCGATGGCGTGCGTTGAAGTCTTTTGCTTCGGCAAAAAGGTTAACTCCATAACGCTCACCTATTCATTATTTTATAGCGAAATCATTGCCTGTAGTAATTAAATGAGTAGTTAATAATATTTTTTCCACCGATATGTCGGCTTTGTAAACATTGAACGTCCGCGTTGAACTAATCAAAACAAACAAACATCATTGTGACTGTTTCGTTAGAATATGTAATTAAATATTGTTGAGTCGTGTTATCTTCTATATAATGTCACATTAATTCTATATTTTGATTTCTCTGGAAGTGTCATTTCCCTGGTACATGTTTGAATAGTAATCTGTTCATTCACTGCCGTCGGTAATTATGTTCTTAGCTACTTTCACATCGATCAATATTTGCTTTAATATTGAACTTGTTTTAAGATTATTATGCATTAAAATCAAACTCGTTTCGATGTTGAAATCTTTCTTTATTTTATGAGTAATAGTTTCACTCAGCTTTTTGATTTTGTAATGTCATTTTGACATCTATTTGGCTTAGATTTGATTCACCAGATTTTAGAATTAAATGGAGACTTATTGAAAAATGTTCAATGTACAAGTATGTTCAAATGTTCATACACATTTAAAATATCTATGCTCTGTGTTCTAATTTTCACCTTTTGTACGCGACCATATAATCAGGCATGTCAAACACGCGCTAACAACTTGACGCCGTTACACAAACCATGTCAAATGTTAACATTTTATTAGATAACAATAACAACTGGGAAAAAGTTCAACTAAAATTATAGGTCCATTTGAAGTTAGTTTGAAATTTAGACGAACAATTCATGTGTAGCTATGTCATTCAAATTGTTTACCAATTACAATCAAATAATATAGCGGTAACTTTTAAATTGTCATAAGGTAAGTAACACAAAGCAAGGGGAATACCCCCACAATATTACTTATAAAAAAAGCAATTTATTTATTTTCAATAATTATCTAATACATTGACATATAGTGGGTACTGTTATACCACATTAATTAATTAAATACTATGATTAGTATAAGAAGATAATACAACCGTACATCTTCTTTGTGCCATCGTCTGTGTATGACACCTGTATAATTCTATGCAAAACTAGTAAGACATTGTAAGGCTCAATAGATCTCGTCAGATGAAAGCGATGGACGAAACAAACTAACTGGGCTTTTATATACATGGCATAAATAATAATTATGCAAGTTATTAATTAAAATTTGTATGCATGAGTACATATAAAAATATTTATAGTTAGAATCTAGATAGGTACCTAAAATATGTCTAATACTTTTGAGGAAAAAAGGTACGAGCTAATATTTGTGGACTAGGTAAAGGAAATTTAATTAATAGTTTTTTTTTACAGTTTGTAAAATGTTACAAGAGAAATATATTTTGAACATGCTTTTATGAAGCATTCTACGGTCTTAAAGGATTCGTTCGTTTCGTTATGAAACTGCATCTACACCTAAGTCGGTTATATTGCGACAGTAATTTACCGAGCGATACAATTTGCTTATTTTTATCGTTGAGACAATAGAGACAATACATCAGAGACAATCTAATCCAGAGAGAACTAACTACATAGGTAGGTAGGTTAGGTAATTATCTCGCGTATGATGATCTATGTATTATGTAAGCTTCTAAGCTTCTGTATCAAATTTTTTGAATGTATGTTTGTATTGTATCTTTGTCCACTAATTACTTGGAAACTTTAAGTAATATCGATATGATTATTTTAGCATTAAATTAGGTTTTATATTAATGTCGTAATAACACTGTATTTTATTTTGAGTTAAACCTTGTGTCAACAATAAAGCGTTCTATTTATCTATCTATCGGTCTAGTGGTTTTTGAGACATGGGCTTATATACACGCATGCTCAGAAAGGGAATGTATGAGCACTGTCAGTAGTTGTTTTAATTTTACAAATACTTTAGGATTTAGTTTAGGATTTCTCAACTTCGAAAATAATACAGGTTTTATCGGACTAGTTGTTTTTGACATAGGCTTCCACGCATTTTCGTTACGGGTGACATTTTCTGTATGACCGCTTACAGAAGTTATAAAATTAATTATAATCATAAGTTATATACATACTTCAATATAATTTCAACTATAAGGCGTCTAAGGTGTAACGTTTCTATGCAGTTTGTATTGTAAACTTACATCGGGTCGAGTTACAGAAGGCGATAAATGAGAACACGATCATTGTTCGCACGTACTATACTCGTACTACGAATGACTTGATTCTGCATCCACGGTCTTGTAGAAAGCAGGTTTTAACTTAAAAAGACTTTATAAAAGAGATGTTCAGCTGTGTTGTACGTTATTTGTGATCTACGTTCCTTCAAAATGAATATATATTTATTTATGAATTATTGTATTTTCATGCCAATTTTACGTCAACACTGAAATTTAAGTTTTTCTTAACGTGCAAGCGGTCAGTAATCAAATGTAGAATAAATAAAAAAAATAATCTAAGCGTCAAATTTAAAGTAAAAAAACTAACGCAAAACATTTATATGTTTTATTTTCTGGGATTCTAAGTTGACATAAGAAAACATTTATAAAATAGTGAAAAATCACTCACAAAACCAATATGTTAGCTTTATCTTCGCTCAAATCTTTCCCGATACCAATTACCTCAAGAAAATCTCCAACTCCTAAGTACAAATCGATAGAACATGAAGAGTAAAACCAGAAGCGGCCTGACGTGTATAAACAAAGCCGAGATAACTAGTTCTGTTTCCGTCGGGTACCTATACTAGTCTATGTTGATATGTAAGATCAGACAACACAAAGATTTTAACTAATAGATGCCTAATTAGGGAGAAAGATTCCATACACATATGTAAAAGAAGTCCACGTGAACTCTGTTTTATATGTATGTACAAAATATTACGTTATATCTTTATGCTGTTTTATTCACTGCCATGAATGCGGGAGGCTAGATCGCGACAAGTCTACACAGAACATTATGGACCTTGATATTATCGAATAAAAGTACTGCTCCCAATTACTCAAGTTAATAGGTAAAAAATAAATAAAGCGACATTATTGGGTTCTGTATCTTAGAAGAACAACACAATTTCAGAAAATGTTACACTATTACTCGAGTTTGATGTATAAAAGGAGTATCAGTTAATAAAATAGTTACTTGTCTCTGTTTTATATTGTCTCTGGCTGTGTAAGATCTACCGAGATTACTCATTAGATTGATGCACTACACCATCGCAATACCTGTTTTATCTTTCTATCCGCGGATTTATTCCAAGGAGAATTTATCAATGCGCTTTGAAACAAAAACATCAAGCGTCTTTTGATCCTACACAGAAGGCCAAGATTTGAAGCTTTAGCCGTATCAAAGGATATATGTAATGTACATCTTCAGTAAGAGATTTTGTTCTTTATTATTGTACTAGCTGGTGCCCGCGACTTCGTCCGCGTGGAATAGTTATTACCATAAAAACGGTTTTAGTGAGTTAACCTTAAAAGATAGACATATAAGAGGAATAATACTTTCATACATTTTTTTTTTAAATATCTTGAACCGTTCACGCAACGGAAGCCCTCAAAGATGAATAATTTCCCCGTTTTTTCCACATTTTCCATTGTTTCTTCGCTCCTATTAGTTGCAGCGTGATGTTATATAGCCTAAAGCCTTCCTCAATAAATGGTCTATTCAACACAAAAAGAATTGTTCAATTCGGACCAGTAGTTCCAGAGCTTAGCGCGTTCAAACAAACAAACAAACTCTTCAGCTTTATAATATTAATATGGATTTCGGGACATTGCAAACAGTGCCATATCATCATACTATGTTTACTCTTGTGTTATGGGTACTAAATAAAAATTGGTTACTATGCTTTGCTTGGTCATGGTTGACGTATATTACAGGAAATAGGAATGATAAAGTACGAACTTTAATTTCACAGCGTCACCGCAGTTTGCAGGGATTAATTAATACTGCTAATGCGTTTACACATCATCCAATAATCGCATGTTGGTTTACAACGCTCCCGTGTTTGATCGACCTTTAACCGATAAACACTTTAGAACAACAGTGAAGTCTTTAAATAGTAAAATACAAACATTGTTTTGCAATAAAAGTAAAGCAAGGTCAAGTCTGTCTTCGCTGACATTGGGGGCCCGAGGCGGTCGTCGGCGAAATCTGTGAACACCTCTCGATACATACACTAAATAACCTGTAGATAGCTCATTTATATTATTTTCTAATAGTAGATATACCGGTCAATCAACTACATATAGTAGTAGTATGTCTATAGAGAATATAGAATATATATCTATATGTATATAGAGAACGAATCAGCAACCGAATCTATCATTCGTCTATTTATTTATTTAACTCTAAAGTCATCCATGGACACAAACACAAATAAGCCTGATAAAAACACAATTTTTATTGTAGGACAACACCGGTAACGTTACAATACACCTACATAAACTTTGAACATAAAATCACTATATCAATGGCGTCACTATATTTATGGTGCCTACATCCTTTATTTCTTGCTTGTTGGTTGCTATATACATATACATTGTAAAAACATGACATAAACGTATGTACGTCTGTCTACCTTATTCTTGGTTTAGGAGACGGTGTCTTATAATGCGGCGTCTGTCGAATGGTTGCGCCACCGGCACCTCGTCAACCGAACCAATGATCAATGATCTTACACTTTTATTCCATTTACACTCGGTGAAATCTCAAGTTACGAATAAGGACGGCTTAATTAGAGAAAACCGTTTGTCGATACCTCGATGAGACGCTCGTTTTCAAACTAAGCACGAACTTAGGTTGCAGAAATACTTCGTACTCGGTTGTTCTGACGAAATAGGTATTTAAACATCTTTGTTGATGTTTTCAAACAGAAACCCAACTTTCTTGTTTCGACTCATCCACTATAACCACTAGTTTGTTACCCATAAAAATGATAGAGAACTTAATTTAATAGCAAAGAACTAATTTTATTTCCGCTGCGATCTTCATTTAATTTCCTCGAAATGGTACAAGAAAAGCTCGTAAAACCGGCCAATCACAGAAAACTAATTCCTTTCCTGCATTAGATACTTATGGTACTCGCAGTTAATGCAGTCATAAAGTGCGCGCAATATTAATAACAGAAACGATTAGGATTTAATTTATAAGTTTTCGTCATCAAGAATTCCATCGTCAGCCAGGTTCTCGTGGCTGCCAGTTCTGGTGTATTCATCATGGGCTGATAGTTTTTACGCATGTGTGTATTGAGAGGGGGGAATAGACTGCGTTTTCCCGCGGCGGAGCAGGTCGCTCCGAGCCGACTCCCACGCCTCACCTTCCGTCTTCACCTCATGGACATACAATAGATACGTTACTGCTATGGTTTTTCTACACCTTTGTTGTACACGTTAATGTGCGCCGAGCATTCCTGGAAGTGAAACTTGTCTTTTTCTCGACTTTAGTCAGATCAAGATCGCTTCCGCGTATTGATTGTTCGATGTATTTAGCGATCAGTCCTTCAAGCCAGGCGCCGACCTGATCCAGTTCGTATATGGAACACGATGAATATCTCTGTTCGGTTGTAAGTGAGGCGTGAAAATGAAGACTCATCCAAACAACATGTCTAGTCGAACTGCGACGCTGTGTCCTCGTTTTAATTGGTTGTTTCGTTAATTAAAACAACGACGCGGAGTATAATCCCATGTCGTGGTTATTGTTGCACCAACTGGATATAATTTGCGGTTGCGATGTGCGAGGGGAGAGCTTCGAGACTGTCGTCTCGTTTAGAGAAGTCACCGCGCTTTGTGGGAACTGTGCCATCTGGTATTGCTAAAGGTGACAACGAACCGAGATTAGTTTATTGCCTTTTAAAACGCGGCACTAGTCTTTGCGAATACTATTGGCCTTCACACGCATGTGTATACAACGCCAGCTGAATATTGAATAATGTATGTGCTGAAGATGAATAGCCAACGTTCCGCGCTCGTCGATTTTAATTATAGCTATCGCATTGCCGTATCGCTCTCGTTGGCGGTGCCATACCGTGAACGCAGGGTTTCGACCTTACGCGAACAAAGATTACCGCTACTTGCTGTCATTTTTTTTCTTTATTTAATTCCGCGAAGTGTTGTAACGGTGTTGTGTCCATTTGTTTTGGTTCGCCATCACATCGCGGCCCACGAGGCCGCCGGCGGGTTGCGTTACTCCAACTTAAGAATGCACATGGATACGTATTATATCACCACTCGTTACTGTTGCTCGTCTGATGCAAACAAACGTTTACCAACTGCATGAATTTGAATATTTTATGCACGGAATTCAATGTTTTGAAAAGCTTCGTATACGAAGTAAGAATTTCTCACCATAATTTCGCTCGACCTCTAAAGCGTGCGCGGTTAATGGCTGAATTAATTGTCTTTTTCTAGTTCACTCATTTCACCAGTCGGTGTTGGAGTGATTTAGTTTGTGCGAATAATGCAAGGCCGTGGGAAGGATGGTTGCATGCGTGAGGAATCCGCCGGTACCTACTACTTGCACGGGGGAAATGTGTTCTGGATGTAGACACATACCTAGAAAACATTTACGCGTTAAAATCAATTCAGAAATCTGCGTATCGGCATTTTATAGGCGCCATCAACTTGCAACTGCGTCTAAGTAACTCTAGCCCAGTTATAGGGACGTGCTTAATCGGACCTTACTTGAATACCGATGACATTTCACACATGTCTTATATAGACTCTTGGAACTGTCCGTTTTATAGCTTGTCTTTTTTGCCTTCTAATAATGTTCATCATACTTCCCTGTCGAATTAATTCACCATGTTTACATAACATTAATCATAACGTATTTGTGTAGTTCATCAATACATTGAAAATCAATTGAAAACATCATGATCGATCAAGGCCAGTGTGTATTCATTTGTTATTAATTTTCAAATCAAATGCACAATGGATGGACAGATCGAATAAACCGCAAGTCAAGTTCAATATTTAATTACCACTAACGAAGGTTATCAGTTAATTACGATGACATTAATGTGTGTTGGCTGATAAGTCGATGGCACGCTAAATTTACTACGTTTCTTGATAGAACGTTGCATAATTTTGCTCCGGTTTGAGTATACTACATAAGTACAAAAACAGATCGTACGAAAAAAATATAGTGACATAAAACATAAGAATTTTGTGTGATCTGAGACTGAACATATTCTAGTGCGTTTATCAGTACGACGCGAGTCGAGGACTCTGCATGGACAAGACAAGATACCTTGCGGCGAACATCTCGGAATGAAAGTGACAGGCGAGCACCACGAAAGTGACTTGCTTGATTTATTTACACTAGTTCGAAATAGACGCACTTCTAAACTGGTGTCCACTACATCTGCGGCTGGCGCAGCTATTTATATCGCTGCAGGGGAAGGTCTGCCTCCTTTTACAGCAAACTTGAAACCTCGGGTGCATTGAGCGGTCAATTTATTTGATTCCCTTTCTTTTATCGCAATCAATTGCCGCCCGTTCCTCGTTGAAAGCCAGGCTTGCGCACTGCAGCCATTTTTACACTCGAGGTCGACGAACCTTTTAAAGGCCCTTTGTCGAGTAAACAATGCCACATGAGATTTGAAGGCTTAAGTGTATTTGCGGTCAGAGTTTACTGTTACAATTTTTGTCGCGTCCCGGGACCCGTTCCATGCGTGCGAGCAGTAAAAGTCACACATCCCGAGCCGACCGTTGTTGGCTAATAGGAACAGGAAATCGAGTTTCATCGCTTCGTCCAGACAAGCTCCAACTCAATAAGCGGAGTATTTGAGTACATCGGGTCAGACTCAAACGTGTACCGCGTAAATAGAGCAGTCGGTACTCAGATCAATGTGTGAGACAAGCTTGTTGAGAGCTCCAAATTGATGTGTGCCTAATACAATCACATGTCGCACTCCGACCTTCATGGAAAGGATCATATCTCCCATAAATAAATCTCATAAAAGAATTTCGACACGCCCGATTCGATTATGCAAGAAGACACAAAAATGTAAAATGACGAAATGTGTAGTAAAGTGAAGAATGTGGATTACGTTGGTCGCCTACAAGTGCACGATAAAAGTAAAACCGAGCGGTGGGTCTCAATTATCAAAACTGCCGAGAGAGAAATGGAATGCCTCATGTATTGAGTTAATATCGATTTCCTTTTATAGAAAGTAAGTCTGTTTCGATCGGTGGGCATGTTGGCCAAAAGTGGATTCAACAGGAACCTGTTGAACCGTCTAATGCAGTATGAAGTCAGGGTGCGCTAAACTACATTTTTTTTTCAATTTTGTATAGACATTTTAATCAGAGAGAACTGTGTGAACCAAGAAATACTCGCAAATTTTATTTTTATAATGATGGCAGCTTAATTTGGCAATAGTTTTAATGTCAGCTACAACTATAACTCATTAAGACATATAAAATGTCACCATAAAAATATTCGAAAGCACGTTGAAAACGGCTCTGCACTCGTAATTCTAAAAATAGAGGTTTTCCACGAGCGGGCAGTAAAATGGGTGATTTAACTTAAATTTTATCACTTAATTAAAATAAACGCGGAAATCCTACACTCAAGGGAGGTAATATTAACACATTTACTCCTGAAGGAGTTAATGAGTGACATTTATAGCAAATTCAATATCTTAATCGCCTCATTAAAGAAGATCAAGGCATTAATCATACTAAGTAGTCCCGTTTTGGACTTAACGACTTGGGAGAAAACCATACGTTATAGGAAACCTGTTCAATAAGTAATAAATTAAGTTGAATCTAATTAAACAAAATACTGGAGTAAAATTAACGGCCAGGAAATTAGGTAAGTAGGATATTTCACATAAATACGACTCATAATGAGTTTGTTATAAATATTTTTAAAGCATTATGCAAATTATGGCGCTATGATTTTATATTCTATTTACATATAACGAAGTCATGGAATAAGCCATTTAATTTATATATTCAAAGTATATAATATCAGTTTGTCTTATGTATGAAATCAAAACGTCTTTAAATAAACACTAACCTAAGAAAATACCCTGTAGTGTTTCCCTTCAAATTCCGCGAGAATGAACATAAACATTAATTAAGACGAAGTACATAGTCTCGCTTGTACTTTTACCTGCTTATTAAAATTCAGAAGACTTTTTGAAAACCTTTACAATTTTTTTAGTACCTTAAATTATACGACAGTTTAAAATAGTATTATTAGTAGGTATGTGTGATTTTAAATTTGATTTGATTGTATAAATATGAAGTTGAAAATTCATACTTATTATTTATTTGGAATCTCCGTTCTATGCCACAGATTAAAATAATAGTGAATTTATGAGTAAATACAAAGTTATAATACTAAACTACTACTTTACTAAATTGTGAAGAACTTACGAGTCTGTTTCCCCTTGGTCAATGTAAAGAGAAATTTTATCTCCATCTGTATATACCTATAAGTAGGTAACGTATTTTTCCCCCATCACTACAGGAAAATACAATTCTTGTTCATTGCAAAGGCACATCTGAAATAGAAGTTATAGAAAAATAATAAACATTTGTTTTACATATAGAAAAGATAGAAATAGTAATTAATAAGTGTATCCACCTCTTACAGTTTTCAGTAGGAATTGACATATTTCACAACCGCAATAACTAAACAGCATATCAATAACTTTATTTAAATAAATCACGATAAAGAATAAGAATATGGATTTAAGTACTTACTTGATTAATACATTGTCTTAGTCGATTTTTCTTAGTAGATAGACATAGCAACTGTGTCGTGCCAAAATTATTGGCAAACACTGTATCCTTATATTTTAGCGTTACCTGCACAGCCTTTACTCCCTAGAGGCCAATCTCTCAGCGTCCCCTAGCCCTTGCACCGGTAACGGCAAGCACGGAGGTGAATGCACCCTAATTGCGACTTCAAACGCCAAGAAAAACATCCCTAAATACGACCTCCGTAACTTTCCCCAAGGTGTAAATATTCATTAGTTTTTCATGGTTTGAGGATGTTTAGGCATTAATTTATATAAATAAATAAGTAAGCAGTACTACTTATGTGATATCTAAATATATAAAACTCAAAGGTGGCTGACTGGCATTGTGATCTATCAACGCACAGCTCATACCATTGGACAGATCGGGCTGAAATTTGGCATTCAGGTAGATGTTATGACGTAGGCATCCACTAAGAATTTTGGAAATGCCATTTTTAAAGGGGTGAAATAGGATAAACAAGTATATTTTCTTATTGCGAGCGAAGCACCCACTAGTCTATAAACAAGGAAAAGTAATAAATAAATAAATAAATAAATAAATATTCCAGGACATTGCACACATCGCCATCTAGCCCCACACTAAGCTAACGCTTGTGTGAAACTTCGGAACTTCTCATGACTTAGGGTGAAGTCAAACATCAAACCATCGACTAAGTAAAATAAGTAGTGTGTAAAAAATGTGGAATCACTCACAGAATGAGTCTTTGTTTTTTACCACTAGAGCGATACTACTGAACAATAGAAACATCGATCAGCACCAGTTGCTATTGGAAAGTGAACAAATACTACGAAATGGTAGTCATTTTAAACAATATAGGCTAAATATTGAAAACCTTTGAAAGGTTGCTGAAATATTCAACGGTCAAACAATTCCATAAATGTTTTAATCATGTATTTACCATAATTTTTGATTTTTTTTACATTTTTCTATAAAAACATTTACATCTATGAAGATACAAAGAAAATTCTCACTTTGTCTAATAGCTTAGGTTAGAGTTATACAAATGCATAGGTACTTTCTTATATAAAAAATAACATAAAGACCGTACTAACGCTAAAGTGACAAAAGATTTTCCATTTCATGTCCACTGATTTCCAACTATTTCTATAAATACTAGTTTTATGGTGACCCAATTAACATATTGGAGTCGAGACTTTGGGGCCGTGGGGTCCGGGAGCCCATACTATTTTCCAAAACCTCTCGGAGCGCTTGGTTGACGCGACGCGTGACCAAAATGCTGGCCTTTTTCTGGCTCAACGTATCAGCATTGCCATCCAGCGTGGTAATGCGGCCAGTATGCTGGGCACGCTGCCCTCTGGTAGTGGGCTGGAGCACTTAGAATATCTTTAGGCTTTTCTAAAGATTTTCTAAGTGCCCCTATTTGTAGTAGTTAGAAGTAGTATGTTTAGTTTTTCTTCCCTTGTTTTTATATTTTATTATTGTAAATAATTAACATATGAATTGGGGATTGGCAAAAGTAGGTCGGCAGCGCATTATCACCAAACTTATTGTAAACATTCATCACATACTACACGAAGGTATTCATGATAATTGAATTTATTGTACGTGCAACACATAGTTATTTTCTGGTAAACAAACATTTTGGGAGACTAGCTTATAACAATATTTTTATACATTTATACGAGTAGCGATCACGCAATCGCAATTTACCAAACAAACCATTTTCAGAATTATGCAATTAATGTTACTGGTTACCTAAAACCTATCAGTACAGCTTCAGTAGGTATATGTGTACATTACACTTTAATAAATATCAACAATTTGGTCAACAATATAAGACATTTCAAGCACTAAAGATGTTTCCCCAGTAATACATTTTGTCATCGGTGGTAAACTTCTTGCATTAATCAGCTGATTATCTTTCGTGATTTTTTAATGTATGAAATAATATGATCTTAATTCTATAGAACCTACTCATTACTAATCAATCAAGGAAGCAATCAAATATTAAACAAAGATCTCAAACCATTTAAGGGTTCGTCAATTGGAGTCGATATGTATGATCGCCACATGATACATTACCTTGAAAGTTCTTTAATGCGATCATTGAATTGTATTGATGCCGCATTGTATTGTGCCTTTATGAAACAGCTACGTCGTTTCAATCGGTTGTAATCCATTCAATGAGTGTATCTCACTGGTTCCGTAAACCGTGATAACTACATATGGAAAACATGGTAATCGTATGTTTTTATTGGATTAATAGGCAATTCTTAAAAACCTTAGCTGAAATCCAATTCACACTGACTTAACTTATCACATGACATACTTTTTCCCATACCTATAGCTGACTTATAATTGTGCAAAATTAACAAATTTATCAGCTATATAGTATTTAAATCCTAAATTCAAATAGCAAAACTACTGAGACTGTTATTATAAATAAGACTGGTATTTCCACCTCATGCAATTTACAAGGAACAAGGGCATATTCAAACCTAAATGGTTTTTCACGTTCCATTGCAGCCCATAATTAAACGACCATGAAATTACCATGTCTGCTATAACCAGCTAACACTGGCATAAACTTCGTGAGATACTGCAGTTTGTTTTCCTCAAAAAAAGTATCTTTTGATAGGTCACTCGATTATACAAAAGCGATAAGTTTGTTGGTATTGTTTCTTGTACAAAATTCGATATCCTGAGACCGGATTTTATCAACCAAACTGCGTATGATGAGAAATCGAATTAATTGAACCTTACCTAAACAGTAATAATTAAAATCATATATCATTGCCAAACCGAATGCAAATGAAAATGATTACGTCCTGATTAGCTAAATATTGAAATATTGACTCGCAGTCGGGAACCATTCAAATCGTATTCTGTTTGGATTGCGGCCATTATAGTTATCATGGAACTGATTTTACCATTTCATGCAATCTGTTCTGAGAAATATAAGTTTTCTTGTCGACTACTACAATTAAGACATCTTACTCTACCGTATCATTATTATATTGAATTAATTTTCCTTTGTATATTCCCACTATAAAATTTGACCTGTGCATCATAAACTGCATTCCTTTTTCAAAGATTTAAAAAAAAAAACGTTTTCCATAAAGAAAATTCCTCATGTCCCATGGCCATATCGTCCCTGCTATATGTTTCAATTTAATTCAGACACCTAAGTAGGCCTCAGTGTACCAAATAAAAATATAAATTGTATTATATTGTGTTATCGATAACAAAATAGCTCAAACATGTTTAATGTTGATCGTTTCCTTAGCTGATGTTTTTTAGAACATGTTTTCAAAGATTAGTTTCAGTCTGCAACATCGTTGGCTTAGATCATGCCTGAAGCTAAACTTGTCTAAAAAAGAATAAGTGATTAAGTAATAGGTACTCTTGATAGAGAATGTATGCGCTTAGAGCATGTTTAGATTTATCTTAGTAGCAAACAACAGACTAAGAATTTAAATGAACCGTGTGCAATAATAAAATAGGCTCAAGGCATACCAGGTAATTTTTCTCCGTCATACTTATTTGTTGAAGATTAGTTCATATTTCTAGATTATTTTAATTAGGTAATCCATGATTGCGGTGTTACCAAATTATCACGGAGCGATTCTCGTGATCGGTTACTAATTGTCCGATCAACAATCGCAACTATTGTATGCACAAAGAGCAGCCAAAAGGCAAATAATATAATAGGCACCGGTCGTGGTAAAAGTTCCATCAAACAATGAGACGGACTCTTGATTCTTTGCTTTCCCTTTTGTCAGTATTTGAAAGAATTTCGTAATAGTGGTGTTCCGGTTAAGATTCCTTGATTCTCGTGCATTTGAGGCTTCTGACCTGGCTGCTGGCGGAACTGAGTAATGGCTTTAAACACCGTGACAAATGCTTCGCTGTACCAAAACGTGTGATCTGAAAAAAGAAAGATTTACCTGGCGGTTAATTACTACAATTCTGAAGGAATTAAATTACATTAAATTACAATTAATTAAACTTACACAGAAAAATAATTATTTTCATGAACCCATATTATATAGGAACGTACATATGTATATGAAGTCTCTGAGCAGTTTCAAAATTCTCAATATCAGATTTTATTAAAAAATATTAAATGTGAAAATTCACTCATTAAAAATAGTTTATAAGAAAGATAAATAAAATCTTCAGGACTTAGACAAAAAATAACCATCATTAGCGGGAATCGTGGCATTGGCCCAAAAGAACTTCTTCGTACAAAGCACACATTTACGTCAATCTTCTATTAATAAAAGGCGAGAATGGGACAATACATTAATTATGTGTACTTTAGCTCACTTTAATATCTCTTAAAATATATCTATCCTCAAAAATATATTTCAAATAATTTGTTAGATTCATACTAAAATCAAAATTCATACGCATTTGCGTAGGTCATTCTCTTCTTACTTAATAAACTACATAAAATCTAGAAGGTCACGGAAAACCGCATGGCCACCTAGATTTAGCTAGGTAGGTTTCAATGCCTCGTATTATGCTAAAACTTTCCTACACGAACAAAAAACCACGTCAGTCCGAAGTGCAACATCTCATTATACCAAATAGCCCTTGACACCTTTAGGTTCCTTTATGACAAGTCGACCAAAACATGAGTATCTGTAGTTCTCTAGCCAACTCATTACTATATCTACTTTTTTCTTGACTCATGGCGTCAACGTTATCGTAATTGTTTATTCAATTCGTTCAGGGCTATATTATCTGTGGTATGTAATTATTTCTTAATCTACAGTGACCGTTTACTACGCATAGACTATTAGCTTAATGTGTCCTAAATATTTTATAACACTGGTAGCTGAGGCAGTTTTGCTGTTCGTTTCTCATTCGATTGATTTATCTTTGGCTTTTCTTTTAATTAATTTATTCAAAGCGGAAGTTAATGTACATTGACATATAAAAAAGCTGTACTGATTGTGCTGTAAATGCGTAGTAAAACTTATTTTAATTACTGATCTAGTAACATATATTTTGTATTAAAATAAGTAATCGAATAAAACCACTTCTAACAACCAATCTGTGTGTGTTTGTCTATACACAAAGGTGTATAGACAAACATTAAAATACTTCTCCATTTTTGTCTTACGTAGACGAATATATGAAATCTATACTTAGGTGATTCATTTTAGAAAACTAATACTGTGTAGTGTGCTTACTAGTTAGAGGCTATTCATATTTGATTGGTTTTTACTAGCCTGCGGTTAAAAAACCGGCCCTCGATCGATAGAATTAGAGCTTTAGGCTTTTCTAAAGATTTTCTAAGTGCCCCTTTTTGTAGTAGTTAGAAGTAGTATGTTTAGTTTTTCTTCCCTTGTTTTTATATTTTATTATTGTAAATAAAGTTGTTTTTTAGAAAGAAAATTAAAAAGAATTAGAGCTACTCTTTTTCTTTCTATACAAATTGTAATATATAATGAAGAACGAAACATATATTATCTTTAAAATTAGTATCACAGAGGTATGAAATCTACTTAACTTTCATACAAGTAGTACCTAATACAATTAGCCAAACATAATTATAAGTAAGATAATGATGATAATATTCATAGTCTCTGCTTTCACATAATAAACTAAAGATCATTTTCGCCTAATTAACGCACTACATTTTAATTATTCCTTAATTGTTTATTGTACAAATAAATACAGCGCGTATGATACTGATACCTACTTAGTTAATATTTCAACATAGCGTGTATTTGTAACCAAACACACACACACACATAGCGTGTTGAAATATTAACTAAAATGTATAACTAAATTAAATAAATAGATGAATTATTCTGCACTACATCTAACAGAATAATATACTTAGTTATCAAGCCTGGCTTCGCAATTAATTTGGGCGTCTGCCACAACACACAGAATTAATTTACTTAGTTGAATATATGAAGATATAATAATTAGTATGAACCACACACAAAGAATAACAAACATGGTAACTTAGAAATTAGTTTAAAATTATTATAACTAGCAGGATAAAAAAAAACAATTAATTTAATAAACATTAATATCAATCAATAACTGAATTTAGGTATTTTTCATTACTTAAGATGTTACGAATGTCATTAAATTAAATTATTATAATTAATCTTTTAGTGTAGATTCACGCCTGTATTTAATCTAAACACCCCGTATAAATTAAATAAACTTACCACTGCATCTATAATTTGATTTGGCGCTAACGAAAACAAATTGAATTACATAATGATTCCGTCCGGTCGCACCGAAATGTCATAACACGTTCCGAGTCAGTGCACTGACAGTACGTCTACATGTGGTGACAATCACCACTTACTATTACACTGATCGACCACGTACAGCGATAATTAAATTATCGCTCCATATTTCATCTTAGGTCATAGGTATTGCTTCTATCAGGCAAACTATGGTCAAGTGCGAACCTGTTTTAGTAAAAAAAAAACGTCGTAAAGTTGTGTACCATACTCGTAGGTATAAACATAATCTTATTAAACAGTTTTTAGTTTAAACAGTTTGTTTTTTTTTATGGCATATCTTAATAAGTGTTTGGTTTGAAACAAGTGGCGCCCTGAGTTGTTTTTATCCGCTTTGACTTATGATAAATGTAATGTATTTATTATGTGTGAGGTGATGTTTTATCTGTCTCCAAATAAAACTTAATCAGAATCAAGTCAGCCGCATGAATATAGTTAGTTGTTTAGTTTTAAAACTTGTGTTCTTGTATTTTCTTCCCTTGTACGAAAGACTAGTAAAGAGTTTATTTATCAATTATGATAACTTTGTGAATGTACCAAAATCTTCGATTCAAACCTGTCCTTGCTATCAATTTCGTAGTTTATGGCTTGGTGGAGTCTAACCTTAAAGTTCTTAGAAATAATTTCACCTAATGGCGACCAGGATTAGAGTGAGCGTCACTTGTCTATGTTAAACACTTACCGTCAATTATCCATTTCCTGTCCACCGTTACTCCTGTCCTAAATGGATATTTTTAGGTTGGAACTTTCCCGGTAACCCAGTGTTTTAAAATCATTTACCTATTTGCAGCGTATGGGTATGCATTCATTTAACTTTTCCTTCTAACTTCTAAGTTACAATTTAAGCATACGTACATAAGAATCGATTTTATCATATTTTTTGTATTAATCATAATTTTTAGAATAACAAATGTAGGCTTTAGCAAGGCATTTCGCTCATTTTTTTTTGCAAAACATTGCAAAAAAAATGAGTGAAATGCCATGTGTGTTAAAATTGCAAAATAAGGAACAAACTACAAATTCTTTCATAATGTAACAACCATAATCAAATAGTTTAAAGTAACGCTAATACAAAAAGTAATTAACAACGAATAACAACAGATGGTTTTGATTATCTATTTATAATTAAAAAAAACACCAAGTTTTTGTCGCAGCTGCTGATGCAGTTGGGGAACTATTTCCGACGTAGGTGGACTAGGTAATGTGTTTATTCAAGTTACAGGCGACTCCTAAACATAGGGTGGGGACATAAACTCTGATCATTGGCAAAATAACTCTGACACCTAACACTATATACGAGTAGTCTCAAATCGTATTTTAAATTGTAACAAAAATCAAAATATTTCCTGTGTTGTGGAGTGCGCGTTTGACACATCATACAGTAAGTGGACAATTCACGTGTCATTTTTAGTTAACCTCTGAATTATTTTTTGATACGATAATATTTTTAAAAATTATTCAATTATACATTTAGTTTGCTTCAGTTATGCTTCTATTAGGTGTATCGTCGGTGCAGTCATAAAATTAAATAGATCTATTCTAGCAAGCACTGGTTTTGATTGACACTGGAGCAGGTTTGCTCACCGCATGTGTCCGGTATATAATAGTACTGACTAAAACACTAATTAAAAGAACTGTCATCGGTCTGTTGACAGCTCTGAGAGATCATTAGTTTAGGTGATGAAGTGGGGTATTTCTAACTGCCTAATTAGATTGCTGGCTTTATGATTATCTTGGATAATGATGGGAATATTTATGTTCGAACTACGTAAAAACTTCGATCGTGCATAAGCTATGAAATTTTAAAATTTTACAAATTTTTAGAGTAGTTATAAAACGACGCGCGTCAACTCTATTTTATAGTAGTATTAGCAACATATAATAATCTAACAATTATATAATAATAAGTTTCGATTTCGATCAAAAATTTTCTGTCGTAATAATTAGGAGCAACAAAATAATATCTGAAATTAAATATACCTTACCATATTTGCTTAGCAGCAAGACCCGGTTAAAATGTGTAATACTAAGTGCCGGAGTATTTTACTGCGGAAGGAAGTATAATACCGTCTGCGTCGCTTTTAGAGCATGCATTGAATATTTAATTAAACGTCGCACTTACTATAATAGCTTCATACAATTATTTATACATACGTGTGTACAATAGGTATCTATTTGTCAATTTCTGGTAAAACAGGATAACCACAAAATTTGTTTTCTAAGATAACCATTGCGAGTACTGGAAACCTGGAGATCTTAAATAAATACTATTCATTAATGCAATTTGAACAAAAAATTTTAATTACTACTTATTTATTATAAAAAGGGGATAAAATAACTAGCAACACACCCAACGATCTAATTGTTTTGACGACAGATTTAAAATGAAAAGTGATTGATATTACAGCAGTAACATAATGAATCAGTGAAAGTGTTTAGACATCGACCCACGCGGAATAGACGCATTTTAATCTACATTTATTATATGCTACTCACTATTAATTACTGTCAAGCAATATGCATTGATTGTCGAGGAAAGAATAGAAAGTAAAGGCACGAGTGCAATGGATTGGACTGAATTAATCATGGCCTTTTAGGGTATCGAACTCATGAAAAGTAGGAAATGAACTAAACTAAATTAGTTATATCAACAGAATATATATAATCAATATATATGTATGATATGGTTTGTTTTGTTCTACGATAATAATACCTTTATCGTGGCAGAACTTAAAATCTATCTTCTAAAGAAGAAATATATTAATAAGAGATATATTTACTCCTAACTAAATATACTCAACCCACCCAAAAATTCTAACTTTTATGCTACAAATAGAACTATCATCAAACTTATCTAGAAAAGGTGTGTTTTACGTTTCCTAGTTTGTGGCCTAAGTTTGATAAAAAACGTACCTATCAGATACATAAACGTAAGTCCACAAAGACAAGACAAGGAGTATTGGCGCAAGAGGGAGGAGGCCTATACCCTGTAGTGGGTCTCATTAGGCTGATGATGATGATGAAGTCCACAATACTTGCGTCCGGTCCGCGCGTGCTTGCGCCTAGCGAGCGCGTACGACGCGGAAGCTGCCACGTGACGTCCTGCCGCGGGCGGAATTAATCGCCTCATTTATCATCACAGACGAAAGTGAAAACAGCTACTGTTTACCATTGTGAGACCTTTATTGTACTACAACTCGAGTTTAGCCGCCCATGTTTCTTCGGATTTAGGATTGAGGTCGGTGGATGCAAATAGGTGATGCTTAGTGTTTTTAAAATTTTAGGGCTTTTACGCGGTTGTAAACATACCTATAACTTTCGTAATGTAGGTATTTTCACAGTTTTATAAGTACTTTTGAGTTAATGTTTCATTAAATGGATGTATGAATACCTAACGTAGCAATAGAGTAGCAACTGCATTAAATAAATGCTTAAACAAAAGCTTTACTTTATGCAACGGCCGATAAAAATGTCAATAAAAAATAATTCAATTAATAAACCTTACGTACAAAAAACCCAATTTCGTTATTACATAAAGATCCGACTAATCGAATTAGCATCGGAAAATTACGACGCAATGAATTATTAACGCATCCCATCTGCCAATAATGGTAACATAATTCCGAGTGACATAATGATAGGTATTGTGAGGCAAGCGAGTAAAAGTGGCACTGCACGGATGTGCCGCAATGTCTCCGCCCCTTGAATGATATGATGATATGAAGCCCCTTATGAATGAAATGATGGCCACTTAACGTGACTGACATGCAGATGGCGGGGGAACGCACTGGCTTACTAACACTAGCTGCAACTACATCCTGCGGTGGTTGGTAGATTCTGTCCAAAGTTTTCTTTTACTAATCAATCAAGTGAACAAGTGAAATGGGAAAATCACACCAACTGATGGCATGAGATCGCGGTTGTCGCAAACATCCGACTTAGTCTGGATTGTTCATTAAACTCGATTACATTATTGAGACCACAAATTATTTTATTTATGAAATAGACAGTGTAATTACATGTGCTCTGGACAGAGATTCATTGACTAATACGAAAAATATTACGTGTTGTTATGAAATAACAACAATACAAATTATGACATATCGTTTGCACCTAATTAAATACAATACTTGTTATGCAGCTAATGAATTGTCACACGTACTATTACAATGACTGCAAAATCATTTTGTAATTATTTTCAAAAGTAATTGCTTGACCTGGATGAGTGCAATAATGAAGACCGAAATGGGCATGTTTGTGTCTTCACAAGCACAATGAAATATAGTTCCGACCCGACTTATGCACCTCATTGCCTACTTTGAATACGAGCTTCAATAGAGAGATACAAAAGATTCCAATCACAGATGTGAACCGCGCAAAATCATTAGGCAGTCCCATTTCCTCGATCGATTCAATGTAACAGTTCCACGATGATTCTTTGATTTCACAAGCAGATGTTTTATCTAAAGAAATTATCATCGACCGTGAAGGCAACGGTGATTTTTTTACATTGTACGTGTAATTATTATTCAAAAGCTCAATGTGTTTTTGTTTCGCATCCATTATGGAGCTATTCGAGATTCCATATCTCCGAGATGAAGATTCGTATTGTATGTTCATTATTTTTTATATGACTTCTCAATTATAATCGCAGGAATTCAATTGTAGACTGCCACGGCCGTCAATGGAAAGAATATCTTTGCGGTTGTACCTTGGGGTCGTTTACACTGGAGCTGTTTGGGAAGTCAGTTTACCATTCCACCTGGGAGCAATGCCCACTTGTTTCACACAAATGTGCGGTAGTCTTACATTGTGAATTTTAAAAGCGTTTTTGGAGAATCAACTGAGGACATCCTCTGCATTTTGTAGAAGTTGATACATGAACATTTGGTGGTTTCATTGAGTGTAGTAGTTGTACTCTGTATTCTGTGATAATAGTCAGTAAAATGTATTCTGTAGGTATTTATCTTGAATCGTATTGGTCTATTTTGCTATGAGAGCAGAGTAAATTCAATATTAGACGAATATCAGCAGATGACATAAAATCATCTATCGAAGATGGAACAGGACAAATGATGATGATGATGATTTATATTCCTACTAAAAAGCAATCCTTAACAAGTAACAAGATAACAACTAAGTAAGTGGATGATAATGATGACATATAGGAAGTGATTGTCACTAAAAGCCTCTGAGCTTTTAGGATCATAAGAGGTTTATCGGTAAGGTTCTTGTTTATTATGTTTGTCACCTATAACGATAAATACTCATTGATGTTATACACACTCTTTCTACCGTTTTGCATGTATTTATTTAGGAAAGCTTTTCTTTATCAAGGTCAAGCTAAAAAGCTTTGCTTTAAAAGCTTTAATGGATGATTATGTTATTTATTATGGCCGTCTTTATTTTTACGGTCAATGTATCCGTAATGAGACTCTTCTGGTATTATATACGTAAGTTAATATCTTTGTAATATTACTAAACTTATATTACTTATCTAACTTTAGCGCATAGAAAGGTACTTAGTATTTATGTATTCTCATAGATATATCATCTAGAAAAGCGATCAAAATTCCTGTACCGATTTAAAAATGCATCACATGACAAGCCATTAGCCACGTAATGGCGGTCTTAGATAGTATATTATAGCTTGTTTCCAGCTACTTGTGGGCATAACATAACAGAACTATACCTAACAGACTCCTGACTAAATATCCAATAAACATTTCACCATAGTTTAATGTAATATAATATAAAAACGATAGTTTGTTCGAAAACACCTGGATTCTACCAGCGCAGGATCGGGACGAGTGGTGTAATAGAAAAGAGGCCTATGCTCAGCAGTGGGTCCGATCCATCCGATGAGGATGATGGTGGTGAAATTTTGTTGGTAATTAATTCTCTTTCATACCGCTGCAACAAAGTTACTAATATTCGTGATTTTAGCTGATATAAGTAATAGTAATTGGTCTGCACAAAACTCAAACAGAATTGTTTGTAAGTTATATGAAAAGGAAGTTAGATATATCTCGAATATATTGCCTATGGTATAAGCAGTCGCCGGCGCCAACTGGCATTCCACTGCCCAGGAGCAACTTTCATGAATAGTTAACTGACTAGTTTGAGCTTCTAGTCTAGGATTGAGCTTTGATATGTATAAACCTACAGCCAATCCTAAAATAAAATCAAAATATTTTTATAGCGAGTAGACTTACCTGGATGAGGCCTGCACAAGATCGACGCAGATGGCACATACAAAGGGAGGCCTATACCCAGCAGTGGGATCCCAAGAGCTGTGGATGATGAACTTAGACTCATATCGGTAGGTACATACATACAATAAAAAAGAAAAGCATAAGAAACCAGAGTACCTAAGTTCTTCTTATACAAGATCAGTCGCAAGTATCACACTTCACTACCACTACAACGTTGCAGTCTAACAATCTAGCGAAGAAGAAAAAAACTAATACCTAACTACCGAGCTGAAGACCGATAAAATTATAATTGATGCAGCATCTAATCAATCGTAGGGTAGACCGTAAAATGCATATTATGCTTATTAATGAAAACAATGTAGTTTTTTTATTAAAATTATATGCGTTATTTCCTAATTACTTTGAATCAATGGTCAGAACTTAAAACAAGTACTGGAACAACACTAGTGTATCAGCAAGACTAAGTAAACTCGACGAAGTGTCACGATTTGAAAATAGCCTCTTTCCACCTTTTAGAATAATAAATACGATGTTTGATTCATGAAATGGTCTTTGTGAGTGTATTTACATGAGTGGCGCCATCTGAGACGATCTTGTGTATCAGAGTCCGTGACCCAGAATAATAAATAGGAAAACAACCAACAGCTCATTCATCATTATATGTCAGTGATTTGTAAAGTCACCGCAATAGAGCACAGAATACAAAAGTATACTATTTCCTACCAAAAAAAGAACGGCGGCTTCACTTTGCGGAAATCAATTGCTGAAACAGTGCAAAGAGTTCTAGGTGTCAGGAAAAGTCAAGTTAAAAAATATCTCGATGTCAATGTCTCTTATATCGAAAGGGTTCTACAATAAATTGATTTCTCAAACCACCCACAAGTAGCATGCAAAGAGCAAAACCTCAAACAGTACCTACATTACTCATAATAACACTGGCACAGGTACTTCCCTGCAGCTTAACCTTTTCCCGCGACTGACCCAGTGGTCAATAGTAGCCAATCTACGAATAATTAATATTATAGAAACGTAACTGAACCAAAAACAAACCTCGAGCTGGTGGACACAGCTTAACTTTTGAGCGATCAAGCATACGCCTATTTCCAGCATTGTAACCAATCTTGAGAAAGCTTTATATGTGTGTTGTATGGGAAAGAAACGAAATGCTGAATCATTGTCGTTGTAACCGCCGCGGTTGAGTTGGTGGGCAGAGTTTAATCCTTTAGCGACTAAGCATTCGTTTATTCCCGGCATCGTAATCAATGACGGGAGCTTGACGGTGTGCGAGTTGTGTGTGGGAAAAACATGAAATATGGAAGCATTTTCCCCGCGATATGTATAAAGAGTTACATTTTTATTGAATAAATTATTCTTACTAGCCAATAGTAGTGAATCCAGCACCGTGGCTTGTTAATTTGTCACAGGAGTTGGGTTCCTACGCGCGCTCGGTTAGCAAACAACTAGTTGTTACTGCAATTACCGAAGTGTTCGGGCAGGCTGCTGCGAGCTAGGGCTGCCAAGTACAAATTTTAGTAGTCTACTTGTGAAAAAATTAAAGTAGAAAAGGTACCTACTAGGGAAAGACAAGAGTATAATAGTGACGATTTTCGATTTTTTATACTAAAAAACATTAGCTAGGAACTACTTGTACTTCCGTAGCTTATCTAAATTAAATTTTAAATTTAATGCTCCGTCTTGGGCCATAGCTATTGCTTAACTTCAGGCCAACTGTGCCCAAGTGTAAACCTGTTTTAGTTTAATAAAATAAATATATATTAAATATGTATTACCGAAGTAAGATTAATTATATCGAATAATTGTCCAAACGCTGCTATACATTTTTCATGCTATATAAAACGCGGTTATATTCTAATTCACTATTTAATATTGTAAGTGGCAACCCTGTGCAGTCGTAAACACAATATAATTAAGTTTCTGGTCGGCTTTACCGGCTCCAAGTCTTTGCTTAATGAATTGTGATGAAGTTGAGGGTAGATAGATAGAAAAACGCGAAACAGAAAGTTTCGTAACCAAACGCCCCCTTAGCGCATTTTCAGGAAGCATAGTATAATCTATCATATCATAGTATCTGATTCAATATGTTATAGTATAATCTGTTAACACTCCAGCTTAGAAAAAAATCTTGTTAAATTAATTTTATTTTCAAATTTCATCTAAAAATGTTATATGTTATGCGAATATGTTTAAGTACTAATTATACCTACTATGGGTAGTTAATGATGTATTTATAATACAGATAAATAATATAACGAGCGAAATAATAAAATAATGCAAAGACCGAAAACCAAACCTAAATATGGTTGCAATTAAAATAATTTTCACAGACCTAGGTAAAAATGACAATGAACAACGAGTTATATGTAATACGTACTTGCAATGACGTTTTCGCGAAAATTTACTACTCCAAGTTTACAGAAACAACTTCCGACAAGATTTTCAATTCAGTGATTCATAGGCACTGATTTATAGTTATGGTTGTAGATAAGAAACGAAAGTACAATAACATAAATAATATTCGAGCTTAAAATCGTAAAATCTGAGTAGGTACGTAGCGAACATTGTGAGATACCGTATTCATGTAAACATTGTAAAAATGCCAGCGGTAACAAGAGTCAGTAAAATTTTAACGATACGTTATATCACTGCATACATCGCTTTACAAGACGATCAAATTACAATTTTATGAAGCATAACTTTTTAATTTTTACTTCTGGATTGGTTTATGTTGTAATTTTTCACTTCGATAACGTTGAGTTTATATGAAATGTAACCAATAAATATTTAAAGCTTTCTAGTGGTTTTTTTTTTCATTAAAAAATGTAAAGCGTTAAAAACCTATGGAACGTAACAGATTGATATATTTACGCATCTAATTTATCTCCTAGGAATATTACACAGATTAGAGCATTAATCATAAACTACGCAGCCCAAGGATGTTCCATACAAAACAATAACAAATAAATACATCATTTACTGTTGATAATAAATTGTATCCAAGTAGGTACTTTATCATAAATATGTTTTTTACTCTGGGATTTTATTCTACAACGAGGAAAGGCAACAGTTAATACCAAAACCTCGGAACTACGGTAAAGAACATACTAATATTTTTTGCATGTATAAATAGGCTTCTGAGCTACAGTCTCTGTATTCTGCGACTACAGTAAAGACCAGTATTTTTTTCATGTGTAAATAAGAAAGAAAACTACTCTATTCTTTTATAATTCCTTCAGTTATTCCAACTTAAATAAAACAAACTGCCCCATTTTAGGTAAGTATGCAGTAAATCCTTAAAAACATAAATTCACGTTAACCGGAGTCGTATATCAGTGCAAATGCCGTGTCAGCTATTTATTATTTAAACCACAGTTTAAACTGTGCTTATAATTAACCGCTACAGTTAAGTTAACACAAAACGTTAATTAACACCACTGAGAGCTGGAATTTCGTTTTTGCGACACCGACTACTGATCTTTGCAGAGAATCTATTCTTGTATAGAAACTAATTACTAATTGACCGTTTTAATTGTTTACGCGTATAAAACAAAAGTCACAAAAAGTCAGGGTTATTCGTTTGTCAACTTTAAATTGGTCATGCAACACTCAACCATAATTTAGAATTCTATAAAATACTTGAACATCGATTCAATGGAAACATCTGGAAATGGGAATATCTCTGTTTTTCAGTATTGTCTATTTATATTTTTTAACTAAAACAGGTTTGCACTTGACCATAGTTTGCCCGATGGCAAGCAATAGCTATGGTCTAAGATGGATCGTCCCTGTAGAAAAATGAAGTAAAATAAGCTACCTTTTACCGCCAAATAGGTCTGGTAACCCAGAAAGGCTACTTGAAAGTTTAATTCTAATCTATTTTAAATCGGTTAAGTACCACGAGTAAGTGCTTTTCTAGTTGCGTTCCTAATTGTTTTGATCACAACAAGCCGTGAATCCGGAGCTTCATTTTATCAGGCAATTCATTCTCAGAGGCCAATTATGTTGTACAACATTGGGTATGGTTCAGTCATCATCATCGGGTGCCATCTTCATATAGTTATTCAATTGGCAAAATTTTCTGCAATCCCATGCTGCTTGTTTTAGATGCGGATAGCTCAGTTTTGTCCACTTCCACATTATTATCTGACGTTCTGGGCTTCTTTTCCCTGGAATCTTGCCTTCGAGAATCTATATTGGAAACTGATAGAGAAATCCTCTCTGCATATGTCCACAGAAATGGTTTAGTACTAACTGCTTTAAATTAACTTTAAATTTGGTTATAAGGGTTCTTTTAAAAACTACTTGGAAAGCAAGGGATTACCATTTGTTCAAATAAATTGTCAATTATTATCGTAATGACATTTGCTCTCCATTATCAATTAATTTTTGTATCATTGTTTTTATGACAGCACGCGTAGTTTATATATCAGCATTGATCAACAAACAATAACGCACTAGATATGTCATCATAACATAACAATAGTATTTTCCATTCATTTATTTGGAAACGGTTTAAAAGTCAATGAAATAAAGATAACCGTGACGTAGCGTAACGTTTACCGAATAACGTTAAAAACGAAAATAATAACAAACAAAATGTGCCATCGAAATACCTTCAAACATTTTACGTCGCCAAATATTTTAGCAAGCAATCTACTAAATGAAAGGTAGGTAAATGTTTCAACAGCCTTCCTGGATGTTTTGTTTCGCTCACACGTGTTTTGATTGCATTCAACAAAACGTGATGCAAAATGTGTTTTATCGTAAACAAACATGAGTAATATTGCAGATATTCGCAGCATATTCTCGCTTTGTATGTACTGGCTCATTCCTTTCTTGTTCTGTATTTGGAAGTACAACAAATAAATCGGTTTCCAGTGTCTAGAATTCTTTACCTATGTTATACTGTTGTATCAACATTACATATGTAGTACATTTATTATATGCGTTTTATTGGCATTTATTCATGTCATTTGTAATTACTTAACGACAGCTCCATCATTGGTTCTTGGTATAAACGAGGTACTTTTTGTCGATCAAGCTTGTGAGTATTTTATCTTTACATCTAGCATCTGTACCTCTTTAGGTCAGTGTATCAGCCCATAGAAACTACATCTATCTAAGAAGTCAGTCACTTACCTACTGACTTCTTAGATAGCCGTTAATATTTTTTAACATTACAAAACTACTTAAAACATATTATTCAGGATCTTAATGTTAAGGACTTTAAAGTTGTTACCTTTACGGCATCCTGAGAAAAAATCTTAAGCAGCCATTAAAGATATTGCAAAACGCACATAAACATGCTGTTGTCGCGTATAATTTGGTTTTATCGACGAGAAATTTGCACACAATGTTAGAATCGAACGGCACTACTGGTGTATGTTGGTGTTTTGCTTTCACGTACTTGCTTGGGAATTTATTGAACTGTTACTATGTTCTTGAACCATTGAAGCTTTATTTGTTAGTGTATGGGACTGGATAATTTATTGCGCCGTTTCTAATTTCTACCGGACGCAAATAAATTTTACTAAGTAGTAGCGTTATCTACTTAGAATTTTAACTTTCATTATAACTATTCCTAAAATTCAATGTTAACGATCTCATTTAAAAAAATGGTGAAAATTTTATTTTACAATCCCACCTTTAGTCGTGTCAGGGACATTACAAATCTTCAAATAGCCTTCAGCACTTCGTGGGATAGATACGCAAAATGGTTTATTTTGTTCCGCAGACATTTTTTTCTTTTCTTTCCCGTCACCCACTCCTGTGCTCGGCTCATCAAGCAATAATAAGCGGCCTAATATAACTCGCCAAATAGACGCATAGCCATTCCGCGAAGGCCTCGAGAGCGACACTCTTTGTTCCTGAAACAATCGAGAGTCCACATATCGTGGCCGCGGCGTACTCGGATTCTCGGGAGCCGCAGAGACGCCCACTGTTTACCTACCGCCATACAAACCAATATTGACATTCTTTGTCCACTCGCTGACGGCTAATCTCTTTGTACGGGATATTCTTTTGTGGCGCATTCATGTGCTTTTGATTTTCTCGTTTAGATTATGAATATTAAGACTGTTTACAGTTTTCTGTAACTTTTAAAGTAGGCTCAAGAAAGCCTACGCCTTTTTCTCGTAAACCTGAGCATTGTTTGAACAGGCTTTGGATGGAAATAGCCTTGTATGGAGGCGTTTAATCATTTCGGATGTTTTATGTAAAACCGAAAGTAGTTGGCCGGTAAAGGGTGTCTAGTTTCGGGTTGAGTGGTCGAGTGCCTGGGCTCGGCCGGTCCACTTTCTGCAGTTTGTGTGCCGCCAGCATTCTGCGCGTCGCATGCATCACACAGATATTGCTAGAAAGCGTCCCACAGACATGATTCTGGGATGTCGGGAACTTCATACCTATGGATGTTTGTCAGAGAAAATTACCCAGTTACTGGCCAGCCTCGAAGCCTCGTAATATAATAAACTTGATTGCGACTTTCTTGGAACTAAGACAGGCCTTGATTGGTTTTAAAATCGCATTTGTAATGAGGAAATGTATTGCATTTGTAGGTAAAATATGGTGTTATCTGTAAAATTACAATGTGTATTGTGGAATATATTATTTTGTGTTACTTATTCAGAATTCGATTGTTATCTAATTTATTATTCTTTCCTCTGTTTTGTTTCAGATTTCCAGCGGGCGAATTGCAGCGCCCGTTATAATGTGACCGGCGCACATCGCCGCGCTCCCCCCAAGGTGAGGACTTTAGAGTGATAAACACACTGCAGTGCCATATTGTAGTATCTAAGCCTTTAGTGAACTGCTGTAAGGTAGCAGGGAACAGGTTGAGACGAGAAGCACAAAATCGGGCTGAGTGGCGTGCCTTGAGAAAGGCACAGAAGCAAACGACTGTAGGCTGATGATGATGATGACTTGTACTGCACATGCCATTGCCTATTAGCAAAAAAAAGTCCAATGGTTAACGATACCTACCAATATTTTTTGGTCGATCGAGTGTGGAGAAAAACAACTGATTTGTTATATTTTTTTTAATTAATTTAATTATTAAATCAAATTAAAAGTTATTGGTTACTTATTACTTACTTATATATTTTTCATTTAGTAACTTAGATTAATAAAATAAAAATAGCACTGTATGCGTAACGTTGTCATCAGAGAGACATTAGTAACATAATAAAAGTTCACAAAATCTCTAAAAACTATAGGTTTTATATTGCTTCTAATCTAATAGGATTGCACATACGTCCACCTTTCCTATGTCTACACTAAACTTCATTCTCCCGCCTTGCTCTTATATGTATTGTGTGTGTTTTATTCGCCTGAACCCTCGTCCATTGGTCTGAATATAAATCGCTGCGTCGACGCACTTTCCCAAGGTGAGCTCCTCTCTAGCCAGAACACCTTGCCACTGCACTTGAATCAAAAAGGTTTTAAGCTTTTAAACATAGAGGTTGAATATAAAAGCTTTTATAGTTATCTTAAAGATCTTCTTATTGCTATAAAAACGCAATATGTGTAGGTAGTTTTTTTTTGTATAATTTTAAAAAATAGTTTATACAATACGCAGGCCAATGAAATGGAAGGCATCACGCTTGGCTTTTCAATTCATTTTAGTGGTAGTGATATGCTGTGTTTAAGATTTCTGATTATGTAGGTTACAAGTACATTAAATAAAGATAATTTCAAATCAGATTAATCAGTTACCTCAGTCATATATCTGAACGTGCCTGAGTATTTTTTTTAAACTAGTGATTTCTCCTATAATTAAAACTGGTATAATCCCGGATCAGCCGACAGACGGCGTATATGGGTACACATATAGACACAGATATAATATAGGTAACCTTTACGTAGCGTCTGCATATTCGACACAGGGCTGCAACGCGCGGTCCGGCAATGCCCTCCTTATTAGTAAAGTAATATTATTAACTTGAAGTCAATCAGATTTTTTTATTTCTAATAAAAAAATCTGGTATCTATATATATAAAACTCAAACTGACTGATTGACTGACTGATATAGTGATCTATCAACGCACAGCCCAAACCACTGGACTGATTGGGCTGAAATTTGGAATGAAGGTAGATGTTATGACGTAGGCATCCGCTAAGAAAGGATTTTTGGAAATGCTACTTTTAAAGGGGTGAAATAGGGGATGCAAGTTTTACTTTTTAATGCGAGCGAAGCCGCGAGCACCCACTAGTATAAAATATAACAACGTTCTTTACCTCCCCCCCCCCCCCCCATAATTGTTTCAGTGGAGAATTTCTTTTATGCAAGTACATCATGGTGGTTGTTCAGTTCAGATCCTTCCACATACTTAGGAATATTTTAAGGATTTGGTGGCCCTAACAACCGCAGCGTTGCACCGCCCCTGAACGCGACAGATATATTGTTATGCGCCGAGATCTGTCGCCCGCTTCCGTCAAACTGTTTCCTTTCCAAAAATACAAAGATTATTCTGACCGCATCGTCTGGCCGACTCACGCCGCCCTTTCGCACGCTTGTTAGCGAACTCAGGCCAGGCCCGGATTCAGATGGTTAGGAAAATCAGAAGAGTAATAAAAAAACTGAATAATGCAAATAACATTTTTTTTTTGAGATTGCTCAAAATTTCTCCGTCTTTGTTTTGATATAAGAAGCCACACATACATATGTGTAACTTTCGAGATCATTTTATCCATAGTACCAGCGCGAAAGATGATCAAATATCGGTTTTTTGTGATGCTAGACAACGTTCCTCTTCTTGATTTATCTATCACTTTGCAAAACACTTTACAATAATTAAATAAATATATTAAAAAGATTGAATTTGCGTCTCCTACTAAAGTTTTGCCGCTAATTATAACAGGGAAACCATAGAGTAATATAATATACCAGAGGGAAACCCTTTCGATCTGACTAGTCATTGAATATGACTCTCTGCTAGGTACTTGTGGATCAAGTACCTAGCATATTGGCTACAAGCCAGTATTTAAAAGAAAGACTGGTCTAGTAATCTAGTCATTGTTGCTAAAATTGTGTAAGTACTAACTTAATTGTCTCAAGGTAAATTAAGCAATAATTTTAGATTTAAGTTTGAATACCATCATTTACCCAATAAATTAATTGATTCGCAAACCTATGTCAGATTACAAAATAGTTAATTGTGATTGACAAACATGGTACTAACGCTTTGATTGAAATTATTAATAACTTTCTAACTCGGTCACTGATAGTCCAATATTGGAACAAGAGTAAGCCACGATTATTTTATGTAAGTGCTGCAAAATTAAACCAGATTTTCCAATTTGCGTTTTGCAATGGAAAATTAGGTACACCCATAGACTCGCCCCTTTCGTGTTACGTTTATTGGTATAGCTGTACCAACTCTTATCTAAATATTGGTTACCTGTGATATATTCCTGCTATGTCTAATAATATACGACAAAATGTTACGAGTACAGATATTCATTATGTTCTCTCACAGATGAACAAACTGAGCTTCAAAGAGTTTTAAGCCCCTTGGGCGCAGGAAAGGCGGAACGGATTTCCGTATTTAATCAGGACAGCCCAGTTCATTTTGACTGCACAGATTTTTCTTAAATAGAGTGATCGATAAATCACACAAAGCATAAACTATTTTTCATGCTAAAGAACTTCATCAGTGTAAAACTAGTAGTCTATTAGTTACCGAAAATAAACAAACGATGACGCATGAAACAAGCCTGTCTAGTTACCATGGGGCTTACCCATTTGGCACAAGCTCACTACCAATCCGTAACCAGAGCGATCTTTGACAACGACGATGAGTGGAAAAGTCGTCTGGGGACGTCAAACAGAATTGAAAACGAAAGGCAAGATGAATGGGCCGTTTTTATAAATAAACCTCGTTCGGTGTCTCCCGCTGGAGGCCGACGTACTACGCAGCTCGGAATAGGGACGTAGTATTTATTGTTGCTGACATTGATCGCAAGCATCTGTCGCAGCACAAGTTACCTACCGCAACGAAAAGTTTTGAGAGAGCATATGCATATCAAGTTATAGGTAGGTAGGTACCATATGTGTAAACTGTGTAAAGCATACACGAGTGAAATGAAATATGACAATAAAGAAATATTAAGGATTTTCTTTAAGTTTTAATTCTATATGCGGACTAATACCTAAATAAATATTTTCTTTATCAATTAGCAATATAGCACCAACAAATCTATATTGCATAGGTATATGAGTATATAACAGTTAGATATGTAGGGATTAAAAACGTCTCTGCTTATGTTCACACTGAAGTGAAATGTGAAGCCCACTCGTATCTTCACCAAAACTTCTCGCACTCTAAACGTAACTTTCGTGCATTCAAACTTTTGATCGATGAGAGGAAATTTTGACCAGTATCGGAAACTAGTGAGATGGTCGTAGATAGTGAAATGTCGCGCCGCTTGTTAACGAGTCAGCGAGTAGGTCGCACACTGACACACTTGCCCAACAAACTGACAGAACTGCCTGCAGCTGCCAAAAACGAAACACAATTACTATTTATGTCTTTATAAAACTTAAACCTGTTTTAATCGCGCCGCAGTTTAGACTAGCTAGTCCATTGAAATGTTAAAATTTTAGGTCCGAATATTGCATTTCTTAGAGGACGCAATTTTATTTTTGGGGCATGTTTGGGGGACCAATAGAAGCTTAACTACAAGTTTGTGGGGTCGCCACTCTTGTCCCCTGGCCGCCATCTTGGAAAAAGGGGTAAACACGCTTTTTTCGCTATATCTCGGAAACTATGCGTCTTACAAAAAAATTGTTAAGACACACAACTAGAAAATAAAGAGGTAAATATAAAATGTACGTCATCAATTTAAAAAAAATGCATTTTGGCCCTTGTTCTCAAACGTATTTTTGTTTCTCTTTTTTGCCTATAACTTCTATAATTTTTAATTTAGGGCAAAAAGTTATACAAACATATTTGTAGGCAAAACAATTTGCTACCAATTATGTCTTCACAAATTTTTTGTAAGACGCATAGTTTCCGAGATATTGCGAAAAAAGCGTTTCCACCCCCTTTTTCTTCTCTAATAAATGCAAAGCTCATGTAACATTTCAATGGACTAAGCCGCGGTTCAAACGTTCCGGTACTAATAATTGATTTCATAGTTTACTATGTCTGCAAAATGACTTGGAAATATCTTTGTATAGAATCGGATACGCTTATGAGATCACCACCTTGCGAATTGATTGAACTTTACTTGTAAAGGGTAAAGTACGCAATAAATATTTTAAAGGGGACAAATCGACGATCAAAACCAATGACAAATTCATAAGATCAGAGTTGTTAGCAACATTAAAAATTTACATAAGTGGTTGGATCTATTATTAACAAATACCTTCAAGTGGATTATAATTTAGGGCCAATATTGTACAAACCCAAGCAAGCACTCAAACCGTAGCATCGAGCGTGTGACTCCCGTTAAAAGTTACACTATCTTTAAAGGACATTGTCCTCCAAATAGGAACATTTCCATTATCCTTCGGCAAAGCGTGACCGTAGCATATGACCATGCCCCGGCTTTGTTTGCAGTGACACGGTCATTAAGCGAGCAAGCACAGGTCTCATTAGTATTTGTACGCGGTTGCAGTCGTGACTAGCGCCTAACTGCTTAGGTACACGTGCTATTACACGTAACGGTGGTTCCACCAGACAAAGGAACTCGATCCAGCCACGGGAAGAAAACAGAACAACAGCAATGAGCATTAGCAACTAACGTGTGTGATTGCCACTAACTAACTATGTAGTTATTAGTACTGGTGAATTATTTATAGTACAATGTAGGTAGGTAACGCATTATATTTATGTTAATTAACAACAACTACGGCCTTTTCACTCCTCTCTTATGTAAGATCTTAACATGGCCATATTTGTACAAGTAAATAAATGTAAATCTCAAGTATGCAAACTTTCTTCTTTACATCAAAACAACGGGTTCCCGAAAAGTTGAGTTTCAAATACACAACATCTTGCATGTGTAGGACCCAAGGCTGTTGATGGGAACATACTTCCGACATGCAAAATGGCCCACGTTATTTCACATGACAAGTTGTTGCCCAAAAATGTATCACAATAACCTTATACTATTCAAAACAGTAGCTTATCAGTATTTACTATTATATTAACCTACTTTGGCCGACGCGTAGTGAATCTTGTCTCTTAGCAACAAAATTCGTAATAAGTAAAGACAAGTCACCAGTTTCACAAGGCCAGAGGTCAGATGCAGTTTTCGGAGTAATGTTGAAGTGAAGGTTAGCCAAATCGTGTGAGGTTTCGTATTTGTCCTGCCACGTATCCTGCTCAAGGTGTAGGCTACGGTAGTTACCTAATATGCTAATGAGTCCGTAAGCGTGCCTGACCAGTTAGCGATGGCACTTTCTACAGATGCCCATGGGCATTACCACACAATTGACATATCAGCTATCGAATTACACGAACCCACGCACGATATCCTTAAAGAGCGTGCACCAGTACACGTCTCTAGTGGCCTAACTAAGCTAATAAATCAGAATAGCGCAATTAGATTGAAAGTACGAGTACATATGTAGGTGGCATTGAAAAGGGAACCTGGTCTATCTTGAGCGCTGCAGCGCATAATCTGAATTGTTGAAATAATGATCATTGCGCATTAATTTATGTGCACAAATTAATTACTGATAAATTAGTAAGCAAAATAATGTGTTACTTAAGGATACCGAAAAGCAGAAAATACAGACAAAAATTGTCGATTCGAAGGACGTACTTAGCCTATTTCGAAACTTGCGTTGTGGGTTAAGGAAAGTAAAATCCAAGTGAAAGGGATATTGTTCGAATCAGGTTCTGGTTCTACCACAGGCACAGGCGCGATAATAACGCGTATCAAAACAGTAAATTTATAGGGAAAGGCTTCGAATCGGAAATTCCCGGCATCATGTGACAAATTGTGAAATCAATTAGCATCGGCTTCGGCTCTTATAATTATGACTCATCTAGCACCAAGCACTTTAAATAAACTTAACTACAATAATTGTAATAATAAAAAGGATCGGAAATAGTAGCAGGTGTAACTCGGAATCGAAGCCTAAAAAACTTTACCTGCTGACGAAATTCGTTAAACTAACAAAATATAAACACAAATGTAACACCTGCCAATCCTCCAAGGTGAGGCACAATGCGTGACGCTAGAAAGTTTCGATCCCGGGTTCCCCTACTTGCCCAATACCGTTAATTGAAGTGCATGAATTAATTAAAGGAAGTAGGCGCACTAATGCGGTGGGAATACTTGGAGCATAAACAATGATGCTCAGGCTGACGAGTAGATCGCATCAGATGGGCTGCCAGTTCAATCGAATCGATGCGCATAGGCACAAAGCGCTTAAGTAATTAATGGTGCCTTTATCTCCGACTCAATAAGCCCCGAGTCGTCGGTACACGCACACTGATCGCACCGAGTGTTCTCGGAACCACTCGAATCCGACTGGAAAGCTATTTGTGTGCAACCCTGCGCCGGCGCACCTCTGTTCCGCGAGTGTCTTCTCGCTCACGCATACATGTCAAGGTAGGGTTCAACATTCGAGGATTCGGTACGCCGATAATAATACATCCGACGGAATACCCGAGGTGTGTCTGTTTTGTGTACCTAAACACAATGATCTCATTAGGTCAAGCGTCAGACGGGCTAAGAGAGACAAAACCACAGAAGGGTGAGAATGCCGATTGAGTAACACGTCTGGGCTCGATGCAACTTTCTAATCCTTTTCACATGAGACGGTGTGAAGAGTGGTTTAATGAAGCACCCATTGAAACACGGTCAATTCCCGCGTGTCGCTTCCGCGTGCGCCGCGCCTGCTGCGAGATCATTGCCAGATGCCGATAGATCGCGCGCGACGGGGTCAACAGCCATTGCCCTTGTTTTGCGCACTAATATATACTACCAAGCACGGCACACCAGCCATCGTGAGTCTTTGAGGTCATGGAAATTGGCTGTCCACCACCACTATGGGTGGTCTTACGTGAATGCTGATGATATAACAAAGAACTTTTGTACTACTATCAGTTATATATCCCATTAAATAAGTGTCACAGAAAAGTTATTAAGATGTTACACATAAATACTTTCAAAGTTTTATTAAAGATGTCAACAATACAAATTGTTCCCTACGTTCTCACGGTAGATGATGAATGGCGGCGCGTCGTGCGTATCACTGCCCGTGCCAAGTCGGCTATTACTAAAAGCCGCGCTTTTAACTTTATTATAAACACGATATATATGATCTTCCTGTTCCCGGAAACAATCTATTAAATTGGGAGTTAATTGAAATAACATTTTGTAAATTGTCCGCTATAAAGTTATTTGTTTTATTCGAAATTACGAGTATCTGTTACAAATGGACAATATATTCGCCAGCTGGAAACGTATTAGTTCATGCTCTCGATTATTTTTAATGTTGTTTTTTAATCAAACAACATTATTCATTTTAATGCACGCTTCAGCATTATGTATGTTTTATAGCTAGTAATAATAATAAACTGACCGCACTGACTCATCTGACGGCTTCATTTGAACATGAACATTATTATCGGCTATATTCGAGATATTTTATGATTACACATATTGCCGCAGAATATTCCATTCGTTTCAAAAACAATATAATCTCAGTTCTTCAGATCATACATTAAGTGGCTAAGTAAATTAAATTAATATAGGTAAGTACTGATGTGATTCCACATGTTCATATAGGCATTGAAGAGCTCTTAAAAGCTCTAAATTACATAACTGCCTACGATGTAGGTAGGTATTATTATTAGTTTTACTTAATATAACTGAGGAGTGAAAGGAACTCGAAAATCCTTGATGGATACCTACTACAATATAGGTACATACATTGCCAGGACGCCGATTGCAGTTTACTTTCAATGCACATGTTTTAATTAAAATATTATTGAAATTATCATGACTTCAGGTAAAGACTGGGACAGTTGCTGATAATGGCTTATAACTAATATAAATAAATAGGTAAATAAAAAGTACATATGAATAAATCCTGATTAGAACACAAGTACTTCCATGTTTACCTAATAGAACAGTAGGTATTCAGCAATTTTTTATTATGTATTTGTAATAGGTACATAATCAAAGATCACCAGGCAAATAATATTCAAGTGTTAACCTGTTTTAGTTTACAAATTAACACGCCTTGTTGCCACTGCTAAGTACAGGTAAGAAGATCTACACGGGTGCATGAATTCTCGAGAAGTTCGATTCCACCCTACCGCATACTTGTCTCGCTTAGAATGCATTCTACCAACTTTCTTAGAAAAGATATTATGTTGACATTCTAGACCACGTTCTCAGTCTTCTCGCTATTATATCCGAGCGACTATGTTAGTCAAGTCACCTATTAATAAATATCTATCAACCAGTAAGCGTCGTACCAATGCCTCAATTGAAACTTATGCGGCGCCGATCTCTCGATGTTTGTTTAGAAATTTACCAGGCGATTGTTTGTGCAAAAGAAACATTCCATTTTGCATGTTTAATGTTTATGTTAGTACGGGATGCAACATATAATTTGTCACTTTCTCATTACACTCCAAAACGAAATCAAATTAACCGAAAGTCGGCGCTACTTTTTGCATTTTTTCTCACTGAACGGAAAGAGTCATAATCTTTTTTGATACAATATTAATTTAACATCCATTACCACAAGAGTCAATAATAGCAACGGACTGTTATTATGTACTTATGTATAATTTGGAGCGAGCCAATAGCAAAGGCGAAGAAATGGTGGGCACATATGATTAAGTTGCTTTCACTTTCTAGAATGACAAAGGGCCTTGCCCAAGGTCGGCCGCGCGAGGTATTTGGCTCACCTCGATCTTGTCTATTTAAATGTCAAATTATGCACCTGATAGCCAAATCCATTACGCATAATGATAGTTAAGTTATAACATTTGTACAACAATCGTTGAAAGTGCTGGCAAGTGGATACCTATAGAGCTATATAGTAGACGACAGTACAAAGTCGATTCGTGTCCGAGCTATTGAACTAATGGATGGGGACAAACCTTGATCTGGTTGACATCACAATGTTTCTGGACTTGTGCACAATGTCTGCTTTAATGTTTAGCGGTATCTTAATGAAAATCCTAATCGTAGGACTTTTTGGGTGTCTTAACCTGTACCTAAACATAATAGTTTGTTTATTTATTCTCATATCTATTTTATGAAATAAATAAAACGTACACTCTGCAAGTACACATGCTTTGTCTTGTCATGATACCTATTCCGAAAATGTTCATAAACACATACCTATCTTATCCTTTTTCTGTATTGTTTCCAGGTGTTTGCGATGTGGCACAAGTGGGCGTTGTTGCTGGTGTGTTGCGCACTAGTGAGGGCTGAGGAGGCGAGGGTAGAGGAGACTACGCTAGAGACGACCACGCTAGACGAGGAGCCGACGACGACTGAGAGCCCGGCGCCAGTCGCCACCACCCGGCCACCGCCGCGCACGCTCGACCGGCTGGCGCAGGAACTTGCCTGGAAGACCTGGCTGCAGAGCCCCGAGAGTGGCAACCAGAATGCACCGCCCAGAAGGATCACAACTAAGTCGCTGTTCATCACCCCGCTCGTCTGTCCGAAAGGCCAACGGCTGGATCGAAATGGTTGCGTCCAGGTAAATAATCTATCTTCCTATATACATATAGCATCGATACAAGTAGATACTTGTCTTATCCAAATTTTCAGTCATGAACAATTTTTTTTAAATTAAAATTTAACGTAGTAACGTAAAAAAGAAAGAATTTAATCAAATTACCTTGGTCTCAACGAAACACTTTCAATTTCCAGGCTATAACCATAAACAAGGACGAGCACGAGCGGAACCTGCTTGCGCAGCTGAACGCGCTGTTCACGCCAGCACCTTCCTCTGGTGGCGAGATGTACGACTATGGAGACGAGGACCTAGGCCCTCTGCAACTCTCTATACCTATCAGGCTGGACCCTCTCGCGTCTCCACTGCAAGGACAGGACCCGCTGGCCCAGGTAGTCCATGTTTACTAGAAAAAAATATATAATCATGATAATTACGATCCTCAGCATTTGTAGTTCGGAAACAAAAAACACATCTCAATTATTTCAAGTTCTTCCTCGCCTTTAGAAAGCGTTGATGTTAACATCATGTTTATTGTGTTACAGGGATTCCAGGAGAGCTTAGTAAAATTTGACAAGAAAGACAAACCTGACGGAGAGTCCAGCATAGAAGCTGAATTGGAAATACTAAAACTACAAAATACTAACTACACAAACGCTCAAGGCAGCTATGGTGTGGACAATAACGACCTGACAAACATACATTTATACCCGGACAAACCGAAACGCGATAGCATTGCCGTTAATGATACTGATACTGAATCGCCCAACAAGGTCACTGACGATGTCGGACAAAAGGAGGTAGTATTCGGACACGTTAACGTTGATCCCGTTTCCTACCCCTCGACAAACGTAAACACAAATACTGACAACCAAAATAAAGAAACAGACCAATCACAAGTAAATGTCGATCCGATTCCCAACAGCACCATGGCAGAAATAGTACAAGTCCCTACAGTAACCACAAATAAAACCACAACTGCTGATACCAGTGATTCCCCACAAGTACTTAAGAAAGGCGGCGATCAGACTAAACTGAACCCTGAAAATGATTATTCTGATATCGGTGAGGCGATAAAACTCATTAGCCGTTACGCTGAAGTCACTACTGATGATAATTTTGCCAAAGATCAAAAGAAAACCGTAGGTACGGATGACGGCATACTTGGCACTCGTACAAGGCTACAACATCGTCGCAACAAGCCTAAAGGATCGGAGAATATGGAGGCATTGCCTTCTAACGACCAGCCAGATTTCAGGAACAAAGCTGCGTACAACGTGTATCAGAAAAATGGCGTGTACTATAGATATCCGTGGGCAGGCCAGCACGTCCCGACGCCGCCCCCGGACTACCCGTTCCGTCACCTGCAGGACTACTGGCCCGGGAGGAACAAGTTCGGCGGAGTGTACAACACGCACGAGAACCCGCGCCGCCACCACCACTCGTACCCGCACTCGCTGAGACCACGCGGGAATCCGTTCATCGGGCTGGCGAATGTTCGAGACGCCTACCCGGAGCAGCTGAAGGGCTACATCCACCGAGTGGCGCAGCGCCACCTGGGCCCCGCGCGGGCGCGCTCCAGCAACCAGGACCTGTACAGCCTGCTCGGACTCAGACACTGGTTCAGCAGCGAAGGCACCTCCAAGAGATAGCTCGCTCCCTCTCTCCCTAGACAATTTGATGTTACCCGACGACGTATAATGAAAGCTGTGGCGAATGGAACTGCCCACAAAGTAAATAGCGTGCATGCTCAGTGATACCACTGTCTATCTAACACTCCTTTCAGACTTCAGCTCGTTTCCATAGCTTTCATTATATTAGCCTATTTATTTCAAAGCCAAATAATACAGTCATAGTTAAGTTATTATACTTTTTTGTTAGATGTCGTTTTAAGTTTTGTAAATAGTTTCTTTTTTATGTTAATTTAAGTGTTTTATTTTGAATCAAAATTTGTTTCATAGTATTAATTACTTAATGTTGTTTTATAATAATGTATATTGTTCAAAGTAATCGCTGGTTTATATTTATTTGGTGTATATTTTTATATTCATTTTCGTTGTGAAATATAGTAGACGTGTTTATATGTTCGATGTATTACCTAAGATGAAGTAAGTAAAATGTATTGCTTCGTTTAGTATATTTTACAAAATTTGGCACTGGCTTGCCTCTTGCCTTTGATAGTATTGATTAACTTTGTGAATTTAACGCTATATTATTTTACGTGTGTAGATATAGTATTAGGTATTTGTTCGTATTATTAGTTGAAGACAATAACCAAATGCAACATCGGACATTTTAAGCCCACCTGAAAATCAATAATGCAAAATTATTATTAAAACAAAACATAGTTTAAAATATATGTACGGTACCGTCATTACATGAATATTTTTGTTGAGGTTATGGTATCTAATTAAGAAAGTTTGATTAACAATTCCTATGAAAACAACATGCAACTAGGATAAGTGCAGTGGTATAAAATACTCATGTTTTGACTATGTGCCCTGACTGTTAATTTTCTTTTTAAGCTTGCCTTGTTAAGGATTTTAACCTCAATCTTATGCATGCCTAATGATTTACTGATTGAGCTGCATCTACAATAAATGAAATACAGTGCGACCAGTCAATTCTACTTCATTCGAATCCAATTGATTTTTTGTATACTGTATTTAACTACATACGTACATATATGAAAATAAAAATACAAGCGTGATTAAACTACAAAATACAAATGTGTTACATTTCAAAATGATAATATTACAAAAAACAAAACGTATATTTTTCCCAATATTATTTGGCTGGTCCCGCTGTCAAATAGTATTGATTATATTTGAATGTTAGTCCTCAATAAGAGAATGGGTCTGAATACTTACATTGCCGAACTATTTACACATAATTATCCCACCAAAGTTTAGTAATAAGTATTTAGTTTTTTAACACATAATAATCTTACTATTCGATTTATAGTGTAGACGAATTAAATGATTTTTTTCTAATAAGTATATCATTACTATTAGGCCTAAATGTGATGTAAACGAGATCACGACACACAAGTATGCAGTATTTTAAAATATAGTATGTACCTGTTTCTAAGTTTTTTATGTATAATATTGATAAATATTGATGCTTGTATGTGAACAATGAAAACAAATACATTTTGGAATGTAAAATAATTACACATTTATAATGCAACAAATAAATATCAATTGATTGTTTTGTTTTATCTAACTGATTATATTTTGTCGTGATTTCGTTCACTCGTGTACTTCTATAAAACTAGCAAAACGTTTATCACCTGTTTCTATTTGCATTCAAATCACCGACTCAAAATAAACTCGCCGCGCCTTAGAAATAATTAACCCATATTACTTGATTTAGTTGTAATAACCGGCTAGCACTTACGTCAAAAATTACGTCGAAAAATTAGCTCGACAAGTTTCGGAAATCTGAGGTTTCCATCATCAGGAGGACGAGTCAGCACGCGCGTCCCGGTTGGCCGCCTCGTCCATATTACTTGGATAGATATTGCCGCAAGCAGATATGACATTTTCATAATTCGATATAATTCTATTTTTTTTTGTTATTATACTCGATATCAATGTACTGCTATAAATGTTCTATTTGTACATGAATTGCATTACACTGGTAAAAACTTTATATTTTGTTATTTATACATGGTGATAAACAGCTAGTATTCTGCTCTATAAACCAGTGTCTCACTTACAAATGGTAGGAAAATTCAATATCTTTAATTACTCATAGTACAAAAACAGTGTGATTGGAATTATCGTCAAGTTCTCTTTTTTTGTAGCAGGCCTCTGTTTTTGTACTAAAAGCTTATTTTATTAACGCATACTTAAATATATACTGATACTTAGATTAACAACTATTTATCTATCAAAAATACTATTGTACAAATATTTTAAGAACTAGTGATTTATCATCGAAACTTGGAGTCTATCACAGAATAATAAGAAAATGATTAATTCGCTTTATTAATATTTGATGGAATATTATGAAACTATCAATGCCAGTATTTTATTGTAAATAGTGAATGTGTTACATTAAAAACCAAAATGAAATGAAAACCCTGCATTTTTATTATTGTTATTATAAAAAGTTCTATAGGGATTCTGTGTCGCTTTTGCATATAGAGTAACATACAAATATAGAAAGAGAAACCTACCAATGAAACCAAAGTTACACTGTAAGACTTTTATTGAAAAAAAAAATCAATTTCATTAATAACATTATATGAGTATGGTGTCCATCAAAATATTGACTTGTTCAAAAATAGATATTTCCTGCGCTTGCACATACTTCACCTGGAAGACAACAACAGTTGCCCGAGGTAACTAACTGACTACCATGTATGTCACCATCACACTTGAATGCAGTAAAAACCATTACAAAATAACAGTAACACAAAACCTACTTACGATCAGGTAATTTGTACAAAATATCACAATTTAATACATAGCAATTATATTGAGAAGCATTCTGACAACTTCTTGCACCACCTACTGTCCATCTCAACAAACAATAGCTTGAAACACTGAAGGTCACAAATACAATGGACACAATAATACTGCATTTCAATAAGAAAGCATCGTCAAACCAAAGTATATGCAAGAACAGAACGATAAAATAAAATAATGTTTGTGATTAGATAAAATACCTGATTTTGATTTTCTAACGTCACATTGTCATCGGTATCTCCATGAATATCTCAGACATCTTCATCTTATATTACAGAAAAAACTTAAAAGTGGTTATATCATTTTTCTTTTTTTTTATGCCATCTTAATGGAGTAAGTACTAGACACATATATGAATCCGTGTTTGATTGCTGGGGTCGAGTTATTTCATCTAAATTCATAGATTTGGATGCTGTGTTCTGGCACATGGCTTAAAGTCAACGACTGATACCTGAAACATGATAGACCAACTGATTACTAAAAATAGAATTAAGAAAAATAATACTATTAAGTACCTACTTGTGTAGTAGGTAAGTGACTGGATTTAATGAGGCCATTAACTTTTTATATGTTAATGTAAACATAAACATAATAAGAACAACTAGCTTTTGTGTGAATTATTTCATCAACTGGATGTGAATATTCTACTGATTTTATTTATAGGCAGTCACTTTTGAAAGAAAGAAAGAAAGAAAGAAAACATTTATTGTGACAGATTTAACAGAAGAACACACAGGAGTAAAAACATAATAAACAAACATAAAAATCTGCCACAACACAGCCCCAACTCAGCATAATGCTGGTTGTGTGGAAGCAACCAGTTATGTAAAAAAAATTTGTAAAATGTTCATTTGGACCTCCTTGTCCTACAAAAGTCAAACTAAGCAAACCTCACCGATTTGCCACTAGGATTGCTACTGGATTGTACGGTTTGAAATGACAAATGTAAAAAAACGGTTGGTTCTCTCATTGTTCCTACTATGCTCATACTTTTCTATTAAATGAAATTTATTCTAAAATACACTTACCATTCAGAACTTCTGTGATAATAGTACCCTTCTATTGTTGCTGCTGACTTATGGAAGCATATATAATAGAAACCAGCAAATGAAGCACCATTTATATCCTTTATTGTGTGATCTGGCACTAAAAAGTGCTCTTTCCACCTCATAAATACATAATCAGCCTTTGCAAGTGAGTCATAGTCAAATGAGTCTGAGTTAAATGTCTTTAAATATGGGTAAAAAAGGTCAAATTTGCTCTGAAAATGAGAAAAAAAAAATTGTTAGACATGTTAGTTCATTGTAAACATTTTCATTTTGCAACACATAACTATGTACTATGTCCAGAAATATACCTTTAATTAGTAACAGTAGACCAGAACAAAGAGATACACCCAACCTGTTTAATTACCTATCTGGCCATATTCATTACAACCCTTTTATAGTCTATTAGGTAGACAATGTTGTTGTCCAATTAAGGCAAGTAATTAATATATTTGTTTATACTACTTGAACTACTTAATTCATTAAGTGGTCTTTGTTTATAGACAAAGGATGAGACAAACATCATCTTACCCAATGCTTTCTGTCCACATCTTCATCTGCATCCCACTTTCTTGTTAAGAAAGGATATTTTGCAGATATAATTTCACCATCAAAAAATGTCGTCAGGGTAGGAAACTCTTCTGTTAAACCTTTGATTTTTAAATAACCACAAAGGTACGAATTTTCCTCGTCGACATGCTGCAACAGATGTTATATAAACAATAAGAATCGCGTAATTATGTTATGCTTGGATTAATTCATAAGATATGCATCACAACCTGTGTCTCAGGTATTTATTTGTAAATTGAAGATGCTTTTGTATGTACAAAGCAATAAAGAATCAAAAGAAAGCACAGGGAAGTAGAATCATAATATTGCGTACTTTGTTATTGTTACTAACCTGTAAAACCACTTCGACTTCATATGAATTTCCTTTGCTTTTCTGATGCCCTTGGAACTTTGACCCATTGTATAGCAATGACTTTGTCACACCAGGCTGCTTAGAGTTAGCTGGTGGTGGAGGAGTAATATCAACTTTAACTGGCATATTTTTCCATTAAAAAGGTGACCCAGCTTTTCTAATGTGACAGATGCTGCTCAAATCGGCGGCTATGACAGATTGGATTACACACTTTCCTTCCAGCAAGTTCTATACACAATGTCGACGTCTGGTGAAATTGTCTCCGATTTATAAGAGGATGTCGTACTATTCTAGGAGAATGACCTTTTATTATTCCTACTAGAGATTTATCGTAAAAATTGTATTGTAGGTGAAAGTTTAGTGTAGAGTTCTGCGATTGATTGAAAAATACAAATGTGTGCGTGCGAGCGTGCGTGAGAAGCGTATGCGTGTGTTTTTAACAGATAAAAAATGTCTTTGTCTATGCTACGATGTATTTGTGTATGTATGTGCTGGCTGTATGTCATAAAAAATGGTCATGGGGATTGAAATTTTCGCAATTTAGGAAAAAGTCATTACTCGCTAACAGCTCTCAGGGACTTTGAACATATTATTCAGTGAACATTTTTTACATTATTATCAATCTATTTTTCTTTAAAAGTCAGTCAAGCTATTTTGATGGTCTCAAAGGTGCAGTATTTGTCATTCACAATTGTCTATTCTTTTTATATCACTCATTCAATTAGTCTATGGTAACATGGTAGTATTTCATTCATTCATCGTTTCGTTGATTTCGTTGACTTGACCGACTGACTTGTGTAAATTGTTTTGTTTTGTGATTTTGTTGGAATTTTATTAGGTTTTTATCGTTTCACACGATGATTTCACACAAAGTATCAAACAAGACTGTCGTCCGCTACTACAACAAGTCGACCAACCTTTTGTGATCGTAGAAGCAATCATTGTGATATTTTCCCACATAATTATGGTTAACTGACGTTCGAGTGTGCATCCTCAATTATGGCAGACCCAGGTTATTATCACAGTGATTATATTCGGCACCCTGTGCTCCACGAGCTGGGAGTCAAGTACGGAATCAAGACGGAATGTATTCCAGAAATAGCTTTGCCATCTAAGTTGGAAGAGCTCAAGGATGTGATACGTAGAGAGATACGTAAAGAACTCAAAATAAAAGAGGGTGCCGAAAAACTGCGCGAAGTCGCCACAGACCGGCGGTCGCTCTCCGATGTCGCCAACATAGTGAAGAAAGCAAACCTGAAACTGAACGAGCTGAAGTCAGACTTGCAGGAGCTGGAGTCCCAGCTGCTCCTGTCGCGCGGGCAGTCCACCCCCACCTCGCCCGAGGACCTCTCGTACGATGACGACATCATCCTGGCGTCGGAGGCGGCCCAGCAGCAGAGGCAGCTGGGCGAGGCCACCACCGACCGGAAGCTCGCCTCGCTCGAGAAGCAGCTCAATATCGAACTCAAGGTGAAGCAGGGCGCCGAGAACATGATACAAAGTATTAGCAGCAGCAATCAGTCCAGGGACAAAAAACTCCTTGCTGAAGCACATCAAATGCTGGCAGACTCAAAAGCTAAAATAGAATACCTTAAGTTGAGGATCTCCAAGTTAAGTAAACAACAGAAAGGTGATAATGCAGGTGCCAACGGTGAAGGAAAGAACTCTGAAATGAGTGGAGTCGATAGTCTCTTAGATGAGAGAATTGCTGAACTTAGAAATCGTCTTAGAATAGAAGCAGCTGTAGGTGAGGGATCTAAGAATGCCATAAGATTACTGCAGAGTGACAAAAAAGTGACAGACAAGAAGGCCCTGCAGGAAGCACAGACAAGCTTGCTAGAATCCACACAGAAACTAGACTTATTGCGGCGCTCGCTTGACATGCGGCGCCAGGAGCTGCCGGCGGAGAGTCCTGCATTCATTGAGCTGGGCCATGAGCTGAGGAGCACTGGCTCCAGCCCGGGATATGTGAGCCTCACCGGGGGAAGTGGTTCTCGGACTCAGTTTCTTTCCCCCGCCCCCATGATAAGTCCGTGTGTTCAGGTAACGGGCACGTTGGAAGTGAGATTGATGGGATGTCAGGATCTGCTGGAAGATGTCCCAGGGCGCACGCGCCGCGACCCTCTAGCCAGCCCCTCAGATTTAAAGTCCTTTGTGAAAGGAGTGACTATCCGAAACTCTATGAAATATACCTACAGCATTAAGGAAGATACCAGTAATGAGATTATGGCAGTATTGAAGCTGGACAACCACCACGTCGCCCAGACCAGCTGGAGACCGTGCTCACAGCAAGCCTGGGACCAAAGGTGAATATAACTGCTTTAAAAATTAACTTAGTACTTACAGTAACAAGTATGGTTTTTCTTTGTGGCATATTCATTCACCTGTGTGAATTGAGGAAAATTACTGACATAGTCCAGAAATGCATTTTAGTAAAAAATGTTATATGTATGTCATCAAATAAGGAAAAGCATTTATGCTAATGGTAAAGGCCCTTAACCACAATATATTGTAATTACTTAAGTAGAGTAAAAGTGTCAACCAAAACTAAATTTCATCATACTATTGATGTAGGCCTATCTTATACCTATTTGCCTGCATATTGATAAGCTCTCACCCTCAAACAGCTGAATTGATTTGGGTGAAATTTTGTCATGGAGATAGATCAGTTGCTACCTATTAGTTATATAGAGCAAAAAATGCATTAATAATCTTAGAGTCACCTGCTTTAAAAATAGGTCTTATTATGTCTGCATCTATATCACAAAAATGTTGATAAGATTCCAATAATTACGTCAAGTAGTAAAAAGATTTTTACAAATTATATAACAGCTCATAAGTTGGGCGCCTGTTTCTTTTATCAACTGTATCTTAGCTTCCTTGAATTGCAATCTTTATGATGCCTTAACTATATTAGTCATTATCTTATCAGTTAAGAATAGCTACATTTGCTTTATGACAAAGTTTAGCTAACAGACATTTTGCCTTAGCACTTTGAAATTTTATTAACTCTAAGATGGATATTATGACACTATTTTGTATATTTACTTCAACTAAGTATAGACGTCTAAGTAAAAAAAACATAGCAACATTTTTAAAAAATACTTTTTTTTCTATTAGGTGTCTCATAAAACTGGCATTAAAAATTATGGTCAGTTATGATTCTGTTATCCAATTAGGAATTACTATGTTTTCCTCATATGATTTATGCTAATTGGCACTGATTCTGCTATAAGCTATTTACTAAATTTAATCCATTACTAATATTTCACTGTCTATGACTACAGTTTGATCAAATTAGTACTTACTAGACAAATTACTACACACCTTATCTTGAAGTTACAAAAAAACCATCTGTTAATCATTCTAATCATAATCATTCTGTTAGTCTGATTATTGTCTTATTATGACAAAACATGACCATTATATAGGTAGGTTAGGCCACATTTCTTTTGTTATTATTTTGAAATAATGAGCTCCTTGTGCAGATTAAAGTTGATTTATACTCAGCACTCTTTAACATCCACCTGCTTAATTCATTGCTTGAATCACTTGATCTGGATTACTAATACAATAAATATTCAATTGAGATTGTGTGATTAATCAACTCCTGAGTGGTAGGTATTTCACATTCATATTTATAGATGGGAAAGTAACTGTCTGTTTGTATGTTACATGTATGACTCATCGGTTGATATGTTCTTGGTACAATTTGGCAAGGACTTTTATGTTTATTTCAAGTAAACCCACAGAAAACAACTACCTAGAGTTCAAATGCTAGTGATATTTTTTTTATTTCATTATGATCTATCTACAAATGTATACCAGATAAATGTACAACATTGTTTTACCCATGTATTGGTTAGCTATTCTGTTATTATAATGTTGTTTTGAAGTTTTTTTAATTCAGTAGAAGTATTGTGAATAATGATTGTGACACTATTATTAGAAAGGTCAATACAATATTATTTCTGTGAATGCAATTTTTAGCAAGATCATGTCATGGTCAGTGTTTAAATTAAAATAACAAGTGACACATCTTTATTCCAATAAAATTTTATGAACTAGATAGACATTTTACATGAGTATTTCAGTATGATGTAGAGCATCTTGTTAATATTATTAGAATAATAGCTTCTTTTTCTTCTTATCGAATGAAAGTGGCCAACTCTAAGTTTCGAGAGTTTTCAAACCACCCTAAGGGCCTCTGACATGGCTTGACTGCCGTACTAGACAAACAGCCGGGACTAACAATTTAACGGTAATGGCTTAAGGTGTTATATAAAAATATTAAATGCCAAAGAATTGTACATAAATTGTGAAATGACAAATGAATAAAAAATATTATCTCTTCATGATGTGATAGGAACATTGTCTTTTCAGGGTTTTAGAAATAGATACTAAGATTGTATGTTACTGTTGTGTTGCATATATTATAATATGTACAACTTAAAATTATACTATTATAGGACTAGAAAGTATAAAAAAAAACAGTATTGAACAGATATTGGGACAGGTGCAAATAATATAAAGATCTGATAACAGTAACATTTTTCTCAAAACAAACCTGGCTAATATTATTGTATAGAAAATCTATTGTAATGTACTCTACTATACATGATCTATTATTTATTTATCAATACTGTGGAAAAAGATCTATGAATCATATTGCGGAGCCAAAAATTACGCATAGTCTACGCAAATTGTTAAAAAAAAAAACTCGAATGTTGAAATAATAATGTTACTACACTAACACATTAGCATGAGATCATAATGTAAATAGTGTGATAGTGTTGAGATTATTATTACGTTATCCGATCGAATCATCGGCGATTGTCTACGCCAAATATCTAATACAAATGCTATGCGTACTACTTAGATAAACACATCGGAACAACAGAATATACAAAGAGTAGTACCAGAAAAACTCACAAAATGCTAAGAAATAAAACAAATGGTTCACGTACTACTTTCGTCCTAAATAGCGTCCTTATCTAAGCTATTTCTTCCCAGAATCTACGCAAAAAAACACGTTTTTCATATACATAAACTATTTTAGTTTCCCATAGATATCACGAAATATATTTTTCAGAGAAAGACACTGTGTTATTCTATATAATTGCTAATTGTGGTTTGTTTGATTCTTGATAGATCAAAAGCCGACGAACGAGCAAAAGTTTGACGAAAAATTAACTGAAATCTCATAAAAAACTGTAAAACCATATCAGTCTCATTGCTCTCATTACAATAAACATTTGTACTTACATTTGAATAAGTATCTAGGTTATATTCTCTTAACATAACATTAACGTGATTTTATCACCTCGTTCCAGGTTCACCATAAAGCTAGACAAGTCTCGTGAGCTGGAGATAGGCATCCACTGGAAAGACTGGCGCGGGCTGTGCGCCATCAAGTTCCTGCGGCTCGAGGAGTTCATCGACGACATCCGGCACGGCATGGCGCTCGAGCTGGAGCCCCAGGGACTCCTCTTCGCCGAGATTAAATTCCTAAACCCGATCATATCGAGGAAACCCAAACTCCAGCGCCAGAGAAAAATCTTCAAGCAACAAGGCAAGAATATACCCCGACCTTCGTATGGAGACATGCATATTCCTGCCGTCGTGCTCGGCAGACTGCTCAAACGCTCGTCGCCTTCGATTCAAAATATTCAAAGCGCTCACATTTCTCAATCGCCCCAGTTTGAAGCTTCCTCTATTGACAACCGGGAAGCAGAGAATGCCTCGGTGGGCGGCATGGCGGGCATCCGTCCGCTGGGCCTGCCCGCCACCCCCGCGACGCCGCAGACGCCGGTCACACCGCCGCCCAAGCCGACGCTGCCCATGCATCCTCCACCCAATGTATCCACTCTCCGAATGGAAAAAGAACTTCAGGAAGCCTTCGCCTTTTTGGAAGACTCCTACACCAGGGACAATTATGTCCCGAAAGAACCGCAGACGCCGTCATGTGACACTCCCCTCGTGGAATACCCGCCATCGCCATCACCAAAACTCGTCCTGGAATACCCCAGCAACGAGGACCAGATCGTGGAAGTGACGAGCAACATGAGAATATCGTCTTCGCGATCCTCGTCGGTCATCGAAACTATGGGGAAAGAATTGGACTCCAGAAGACAATCCGGCGAAATGTCGATGGACAGTTTCAGGCTGCTGAGCGTCCTCGGCAGGGGACACTTCGGCAAAGTTATCCTCGCGCAGTACAAATCTACCAATGAATATTTTGCGATAAAAGCTTTGAAGAAGGGCGACATTATAGCACGAGACGAAGTAGACTCTCTGCTATCAGAGAAGAGGATCTTCGAGGTGGCTAACGCAATCCGACACCCCTTCCTGGTGAACCTGTTCGCGTGCTTCCAGACGGAGCAGCACGTGTGCTTCGTGATGGAGTACGCGGCGGGCGGGGACCTCATGATGCACATCCACGCAGACGTGTTCACCGAGCCGCGCGCCGTCTTCTACGCGGCCTGCGTGGTGCTCGGCCTGCAGTACTTGCACGAGAACAACATTATCTACAGAGACTTGAAGCTCGACAACTTGCTGCTGGACACGGAGGGGTACGTGAAGATCGCCGACTTCGGTCTTTGCAAGGAGGGCATGGGGTGGGGCGACCGCACCGGCACCTTCTGCGGCACTCCTGAGTTCCTGGCGCCCGAGGTGCTCACGGAGACGTCGTACACGCGCGCCGTGGACTGGTGGGGGCTCGGCGTGCTCGTGTTCGAGATGCTGGTGGGCGAGTCGCCCTTCCCGGGCGAGGACGAGGGCGAGGTGTTCGACTCCATCGTGAACGACGAGGTGCGCTACCCGCGCACGCTGTCGCTGGAGGCCATCGCGCTCATGCGGCGCCTGCTGCGCAAGAACCCAGAGCGCCGCCTCGGCTCGTCCGAGCGCGACGCCGAGGACGTGAAGAAGCAGGCCTTCTTCCGCAACGTGAGCTGGGAGCAGCTGCTGCTGCGCAAGGTGCGGCCCCCCTTCGTTCCCACCATCCACAACCTGGAGGACGTCAGCAACTTCGACAGCGAGTTCACGTCGGAGGCGGCCGTGCTGACGCCGCCCAAGGAGCCGCGCCCGCTCTCCTCCACCGACCACAAGCTGTTCGAGGACTTCACCTACATGGCGGACTGGTGCTAGCACCGCTGCACTCCAGGCGCTAGTACCCACTCGGCTGGCCGCGAGAGGCGTGCCTCCACTCTACTCTAACACAATCGTTGAAACTACATATGGCAGCTCTATTATGCTGTGTGACTTGTATATTCTAATTTATATTTAAGTTACATCCTGTAGGTACCCGTGGGTAATACAGCATACACCCGACATGTGCCTCCCGTGTTCTGTCCGGAGCCACTCTAGACTCTACCTTCAAACAATAAACCCCCAATGCCTTACAATGTGTGTGAACTTATGTATTTTGATAATAACAATGTTATCTTTGCGGAGAGCATCTAACGTAGATTCTCTTGTTAACTTGTATTTAATGCAGTTAAATGCAATATTTTATAAATTGTGTAATTTAATAAGTTTTAAATAGTGCTAATGTTTATTTTTTTAAAAAACATCGTGTTATAGATTTATATATTACATGGTTATGAAATTGATTAACTTAGTGACTAATATTAATAATAATGTTTAAGTGAAGGCGTGTCAAATCATATTACGTTTTCAGTCAATTGTTTACTTCAGTGAAATAAAGGTATCAATAAAATTGTATTTTATTTTGTTATTCATTGTTATACCCGTAAGATAGAAATAGACATGCACTAAATGCAAAAAAGAATTCTTGTAATTTGAGTGGCACCCAAATGCTGAGTAGAAAGATGTAGAATATTAATTAAATTTATCAGTAATTTAACCATATCTAACTAAAATATATAAAAGAACATGTGCATTCCATGATATACCTACTAGAATTAATTAACTAGATAACTTATTGAACCCATCAGGGTACTCTTAGGAATCCATTATCATTCAAAAGAACTGACAAAAAGTTTAATAAATCTCCACGAACAATGCACAACACATTTCAAATGATATGTCCTGTTTAACCACAGTGGTGATGTCGTACTATGAATCAAAAGATATTATTTTGATGAAGTGGATATCGCTCAGAGTTATTTTACACAAGGATTGTCACCCTAAATAATGAAATAAAACCATTTTATGAATCATAAACTATTATAATGTGTAAATGAGCATAATTATCTGGAATAGGTTATTGATCCTAGGTGTTATTTACATTTATTGCAGTTACAAGGCATCCACGTTCAACTTGTTTGGAATCACTCCAAACATTTTGTTTCTTGTTAGTCAAGTGTCTGTTACAGTTCATCTTTCCCAAAGAAAGAACAATATAATACTTTCTCGGCTAAACATATGCTATTATTTTTATACAAGTTTGAAATACTGCTAAAGATTTGAAATCACTACACTCATACATAAATCTAGTTTCGCCTAAATATATCAAACTGAGTATTCATCTAGTTTTTCTCACATTTCATGAATTACAATACCATTGAGTTACAATTTCCCTACCATCCAATTGACTAATGAAAGTATTGTACAAGCTGTTCTAGAGAAGTTTTACAAAACTGATTAGAAGTGAAGAAGTACCAGACTGTTTACACTCTACAAATATGTACACAATTCACACCACAGAGCTGACAGTCTCAAAAACTTATGCAAAGTTGGAGCGAGGAGTTCACATCCGCGAGCCTTTCTGTTGCAGTACCTTGGCTCGGTCTGTGGGCTCAATATCATTACTGTTGAGTGAGCTGCCACATTCACGGCTCACAACACATAGGAATTCTGCATGCTCATCATTGCCATAGTTGTATTGGGAGCCAATGTTGATTAGCTGTTCAAACTTCCACCCGTCTGACATAGTAGACACCATCTGAGTTAGTTCTTCTTCATGGAACTGTAACACTCTGTACACATGCTTTTTAGAGTCCTTGAGCGGCCTCCGCTCTCGGTGGCATATTCGCTCTTTTACTAATCTTATCAACTCCGTAATATTATAAAACTCCGCTTCCTCGAGCACTCCTTCTTCAGCTATGTCATTGTTGATAACCAGTTTACCATGACGGAGGTAATTTAGGACTGGTGAAAAGTACGTGGGATCTCTGTCTATTAAGTATGCGCCGGTTTCATCCTGCAACCAAATTAATATGTTTTATGACATACTCAACAGACACTCATTAGCATACAAAAAGACAATGAGAAATTGATACAAACCCTGTCCGAAATCAAGTCGCTATCCTCTTGAACTAATCGATACAAAAATGAATTAGGATCTCTACATAATGTGGTCTTAGTAGTTAGGAAATATGTTCCACCGACGTTGAGTTTTACCCATTGCTTACTACTTCGCCTTTCATCGTTAAATTTTTGTATATTTTCGTCACAAGAATCACCATCACTCAATCGCTCCGCCATGGCGTACCATAAACAAAACAATTTTTTTTAGTCCTGTATGTCTATTCCTAGATAGGGGTGGGACCTCTTTTGCGAGAACCCCAAACGAGGAACGGCATTTGTTTATAATTTAGTGTTGCACTACTTCCGATTGATTCGCTTGATGAAGTAGACGCCGACTTTTTCATTCAATTTGTCATTCAATTTTCTGTCAAATCTGATTTATGTCACAAATTCAGATTCACGATCACGAAAACTTGTGATTGTGATTATTTTTTTGTGTGAAAATAGTGCAAAATAATTATATTTGAGTGTGAAAAACTTTCCTACACCTTTTTTGAAGAAATTACCTGAAATTGCCCTTTTATAGGATGAGCATTAACTGCCCTCTGATACAAAATGAGCGGTAATATAGACAACGACAGGTCGGTCACGACTAGCAAAATGTATCCAATTGATTTGGCGCCTCAAAAGATAACTATTGTGAAGAATGTTTCCAATACGGAAGTTAAAATGGCTCATTTAATCTCTGGACAAACTAAAATAACAGGTTCCAGTCAGCTAAGCAGTCACAGCAGCGCGGGATCTGGACTTATGCGTCCTAGCTTGGCGCAGATTATTTCACCAAACGCTTCGTCACAGGTGAGTTTCTACCTGTTATTTACTATAATCTAGCGTTTTGATACATGTTCCTACTAATGAATATAAATGCACGTGTCTAACAATACATTTCTGTCAAATTTCAGCCTCAGATGATACTGAGCAGCTCACCCATATTGCAGGGTGCTCAGATCGTAAGCCAAGGCTCACAGCTGCACAGTCAGAACACACAGATAATCTCTCAGCCTCAGATATTGCCTGGTGGCCAGTTGTTGAGTCCCGGTACTCAGATAATAAGTCAAGGAACCCAGCTGTCAGCTCCCAACTCAAGTTCAAACAATGTGTTGAGTGTGGCATCCTCTATTGGGACTCAGGTGCTGAATGTGGGCACTCAGCTGGGCCCGGGCTCTGGCAATCTGATAGTTAACTCTGCAGTCCGCACACTGCCTCCTACTGTGAGAGTGCTGCCACCCTTGGGACAACATAATGCTCGACCAGGTAGGTCAATATTGGCATTATTAGTACATTATGAAATAGTACCTCTCTGCACTGTACTAAAAACTTATGCAGTAATAAAAATAATCAATAATTTCTATATTCAATCTAAATATTAAGTACCTAACACAAACAGTAAGGCTAGCATTTCCAATTGTATTAAAATATACTAATTATGTTAGCTAGTAATTTAGTTATTTGATGTAAATTTCTGTATCATCTTAATAGTAGTTAAAAGAGGATTACTTTGAAATCAAAGCTTGAAACACAATAATAAACAAGCACTAATACTAATAATTGGGGCCGGGTTATCACAAGAAACTTTCAACTTATTTTTATTTATTTATTTATTTGAATAATGGGCGAGCAGCAAATTGCTGATGTGCCCATATCACACTGTGTCAAAATTGTTTTATATAGTCCACACAAAGATAAAAAATTAAACTGTCCACTGGTGCAACGATCACAAGTTAACAAGAGATTTTTTGGTTTTACGTAACCAGTCATCAAGCCGGTTCTTAAAGTTGTTTACAGATGTTGCACTGACCACCTCTTTTGGCAACCTGTTCCAGTTATGAACCACTCTGTTGCTGAGTATGTGGTGACCTGTGTTAGTTTTGGCAGAGCATCGCTTGATTGTCTGGTTGTGTCCCCTGCTATGATCACAACGATTAGTCTGTACAAACCAATTTGATGTATCCGGGAGGTTGTATAGTCCATTCAAAAGTTTAAAAGTCTCTATAAGGTCTCCACGTAGTCGCCTTTCTTCAAGAGTGGTAAGACGCAAGATTTCCAGCCTTTGCTCATAGGTTTTTCGGCGTAGGGCTAACGGCATCCTGGTCGCTCTTCTTTGGACACTTTCAAGGTGATTAATGTCCTTCCGAAAATATGGGCTCCAGACTTGGAACCCATACTCTAATAGTGGCCTGATGTAGGTCTTGTATATCTTTATGAATAGGTCAATAGTCATAGTAGGGAATGATTTCCGGATTACATATATAAAAGAATTAGCCTTCTTAACAATTATATTGATGTGATCTACCCATTTAAGATCTTCTGAGATGGTAACCCCCAAGTCTTTTTGTTGTTTAACTGCAGCTATGGCATTCCCATCTAGGCTGTAACCTACGCAGGGATTGTTCCTTCCCAAATGAAGCACACTACACTTGGAGGCATTTAGTTTGATAACCCAGTCTCTGGTCCAGTCTTGTATCCGTTCAAGATCTTGCTGTAGGTGTCCTGATCTGATGAGAGGGTTAGCGAAGAGTTTCCCGTCGTCAGCAAAGAACGCTGTATGACACTCTATGAGCTCAACAAGGTCAGTTATGAAGAGTCCAAACAGCAAGGGCGCCAACACTGAGCCTTGAGGAACGCCACTAAACACCTGTCTGCACTGTGACAAGTGGTCTCCGACTCGAACTTGAAATGTTCTACCTAACAAATAGTTTTTTATCCATGTTAAGAGTTTCCCCCTTACACCAAAGTGATCCAGTTTTGCTAATAGTCGTTGGTGCGGGACTTTGTCGAATGCCCGTTCAAAATCAAGATACACAACGTCGACCGGACTTCCACTGTCCAGCTCCTTGCACCAGGTTAGAACACAGGAGAGCAGATTGGTTACCGTTGATCGCTTCTCCATAAACCCATGCTGCTTCACAGATATGATGCACTCCCTGTTCAAGAAGTGTGTGAGGTGTTTACAAATTATTTTCTCCATTACTTTAACTACTATGCTAGTAAGACTGATAGGCCGAAAATTTGCTGGGTTAGTTTTGTCACCTTTCTTGAATATGGGAGTAACAATTGCATGTCTCCAGTCCTGCGGTAAGTACCCTGATTCAAAAGAGCTATTCATAAGCACAGTCAATGCTGGAGCAATAGTTGATGCACAATTCTTGAGGATACTACCTGGAAGCAAATCTGGACCAGGAGCAGATTGAATATTCAAGCTTAACAATACTTTCTCTACTTCCTTATAATGAAATGAAATGTCACAAAAGCTCTCTTCAACCCGGGATACTGTTAAAACTCTGATATCCGGTGACATTACTGGTTCTACAGAGTATGCTTTTTGAAATTCATCAGCAAATGTGTTAGCAATGTCCTCTGGCTTTGTAACTAGATCTCCGCTATGACTTCGAACCACTGGTGGGATGCCCACTTTAGAAGTTATACACCTCCGAATGTGAGAATAAAATGCTTTGTCACCAAATCCCAGAATTCTAGATTCATATATACTTCTTTCTTTTCTTGACAAAGCTACACATTTATTGCTCAGGTCGTGGTACAGCTTGTAATGGTTTTGGTCTTTTGATTTCTTGTAATTGTCCCACAGTCTTTTTTTCTCCGCTATTAATTTCAGTACTTCTTTGGATAACCAGGGTTTATTTTTAATTTTACTTTGTTTAAGTTTCTTCAATGGTGCAAATATGTCTGAGGTCTGGTTAATTGCATTTTGGAAATCTATCCATAGTTGTTCAGTGCAAAGTGAACAATCCATAGTTTCGAGTTTGTTATGAAGCTCAAGATTATAGTTGTCAAAGTTAATACGTGAGTAATTTCTTCTATACTTTGGTAACAAGCGTCCCTGTTGCATTAGCAACTGAATACTGAAGTCCAATACACAATGATCACTTTTTCCAATCGGTGGATTATGTGTCACATCCTTAATCAACCCTTCTTCATTCACCAATATAAGATCTAGCAGCGATGGAGTCTGATTAATTTGAAACCGAGTAGGGTTTTGTACTAATTGATATAGGTTACTGTTTACATACATATTTATGAAAATATCTTCTGGTTTAGTAATTTGTTGCAACTGATCAGGTGATAAAGGCCACTTTAAACATTTGTAGTTAAAATCTCCTACGATGACCACAGTATTGTTCTCCGAGGCCAATTGAATATTTTCCATCATTTTGGTGTCCCGAGCTTTCCATAAGAACTCATCTTTGTCATCAGGTCTATACACTCCAACCACAAGAAAATGATGAATACCATGTTGAATGTCAAGGTAGAGAGCTTCTACATCATCACTCATGTATCTTAAGTTCTGTCTCACAACAATGGGTACTCCATTAACATGGTTCTTAACATACATGGCCACACCTCCTCCTCTCGTTTTGCCTTCCGATTTCTTTTTCTTATGTTTACGGTCTAATCTGTAAATTGAGTAACCGGGTATATTGTACAAGCTGCTGCGATCACTGCTATTCAACCATGTCTCTGTGACTACAACAATAGATGGGTTTGTGGAGCTAACTCGCTGTAGTAAGAGATCAAACTTAGGATGTAATGAGAATAGATTGGTGTACATAAAAGTAAGGTCATAATATGGATTCTTAGAGATGCAACTTAGTTTTTTTGAACAATCTTTGGTGCACCTTTAACATATTTTATAGTTATATTGGTCTCACCCTTCTCTATTCTCATTTTGAGAACATCACGAAGCTGTTGCAGTTCTTGTCTCTGTAGGGGTGTTTTATCATCATAAATTCTTACCTCCTTTCTGGCCTTACTCTTATTCTTCAAGGTGGAGATGGCATCCTGGCGAGATTTAAACACCACTTTCACCGGGCGCTTCTTGCCTGGCTCGCGACGACCTAGCCGCTGCACCGCCACCACCTTGTCGTAGACGTCAGCCCCGTGAACCTCACCCAGCACCTGCTTCACTATCGACTCGTCGTGCGCTTTCCTCACGCTTCCACTGTCGGAGTCACTTTCCTCTACATTGACGAGTACTACGTTGCTAGCTCTGCGCTCACGCTCCATTATTTCTTCCAACACTGTGTTGGTGTTGAGAGTAGACGCGGACGCGGCCTGCGCCCCCACGGCGCCTGCGGCGACCGTTGCAGACGCGGCGGCTGTTGCGTAGCTCTGCGCGCGAGATTGTGCCAATTCGGTTTTGATGATATTAATCTCTTCTCTCAAGGTATCATAAGATTTTATTAATTGGGGCACTTGAAAGAGAGCTTCCCGGCACGGAGGGCACAAGTATAGAAGCGTACGCTTCCCTTTGAGCCCCATGACGCGCGCCTCACTACTGGTCAGATTACTGCACTGCAGGCATATAAATCTCTTGCAACCGTCACACTGCACCAGATTGTCTTCATTTACGACATTATCACACACGAAACACTTCATTTTTAACTGTTTCAATGACTCAGATTCGAAAAGTTTGCGTGATTTTTGCGCTTCGTAATATCACTCCACAAACACAAGTTTCTGCACAATTTATGGTTTATTATATGATTTTCACTAGATTTAATCAATTTAGACTGAAATCTGTAACTTTTATCAAGTTAAAACAATTATTTAAGATTTATTAAGATACGACGTAATTTTGACACAGCTTTTTTATCTGAGGGTAGGAACGAAAAAAAAAAAAAAAAAAACCATATATTGTAATTGTATATTTTTTGCTGTTTTTTTGTATAATTTTAGGTTGCATGTGACAATAAATATTTATTATTCTGTATTCAAATACTTATAACATTTTTTTTCATCCTTAGCATCAGTCCAACTGTCCACTGTGAATGTGAGCAGCTCCAGCAATGTGCTGGTCAGCAAGAGTGTGAATGTGGGAGTCACGAGCCATGTGCCGCGAGGGCTGGCCGCCGGCGCCTCACTTGCACTGAGGCCTGTCACACCCTCCTCTGCCACACAGGCTTCTAACCAGGGTGAGATAGAACTAAATGTTAGTCTATAGTTATAGTTGATAGTGAGAAAATGTAAGTGTACATTATTTACTAGTTAAAATTACCGGCTGTAAGTTACTTAGGCAATTTAAAATATATACATATGTATGATGATGATGATGCATTCCAAGCCGATTTCGGCTACGGCGAACGTATTTCCTACGGGTAAGTTACTGATGCGTCCTCACATGACTAATATACCCTATTTTACATATGTATACCAAAATACGAAATGTTATTACTCCGTCGACGAATTTTTAAACGAGAAATCGAATAATACAGATAATCCCGCACCAACGACTATTAGCAAAACTGGATCACTTTGGTGTAAGGGGGAAACTCTTAACATGGATAAAAAACTATTTGTTAGGTAGAAACATTTCAAGTTCGAGTCGGAGACCACTTGTC